>OOFJ01079015.1:10141-29767 GCA_900323375.1 Benthosema glaciale
TTTTTGTTTTTTTTTGTGTGCGTGTGCGTGTGTGTGTGTGTGTGTGTGTGTGTGTGTGTGTGTGTGTGTGTGTGTGTGTGTGTGTGTGTGTGTGTGTGTGTGTGTGTGTGTGTGTGTGTGATAAACATGTTATAAGGAAATCTATGTTTTCAAACCTAGAGTACAGTATGAGCTTTAATGCTTCAGTTTGAAAACAAAGTTTTGGTGGATGAATAAGAAGAAGCACAAGGAAAACTCTTTTTTTTGCTTTACAATCACACTATGCAACTGACTATCAAAGTCCAGATCTGAGTTAATGTTAACAACAAAAATTGTAAAGAAAGGTAGGTCAGGTCTACACCACCATAAGGCTGACTGACTCAAAACATTGAAAGTGAAAAGTTTTCACCGGTCAAAAGTATTCTGAGCTGAAGGCACTCTAGTTGAAAGCTTTGACAATTGACAGCAGTAGTCCTGTGGCTATCATTAGGTCTCTGGTGTATTATTTAGTCCAGAGTCAGCCAGTCAGGTTAATTTCAGATAGCCTTGTCATCATTTTGTATGATGCTCTTGCTGTAGATGCACTTTTGTAAACGCTGGACAAATTTTTATAGCTTATGGTGGGAATTCCATATTTATTTCAAGGCTACGAACTGAAAAAAATCATTCCCCATGAATGATGCATTAAATATTATGTTGCTGAACTTGTCGTTAAAGTATGTGTAATAAAAATGACTTATTTACCTAGCTAGCTATTTCATGCCATGCGGTAATTTTCCTCCAAAATGTTTGAATATAGACTTGTTCAGCTTAATCATTGGAGACGTGTGTCTAATATTTGCACCTGGCATCCTTCTTGAGGACAGAATCAAGAAAAATATACACACAGAGTTGCTTTATTTCACACTTTAAATAGCGGACCATGGACCACTACGTGAGAAGCAGTGAACTAAATGACCCAGTGACCTAAGATTATGATTATGAGTCAACAAAGTCCGTTTCTGGGAAGTCTGAGTTCCACTGAGATTCCACTGAAAAGGGAGTCGAAATAGAAAGAGAAAGTGTTATCATTAATCGGAAAAGTCAAATGAGCTATAATGCTTTTTCCTTTTTGTAGTACATTTACTATCTTGGAAAAAACTAGGCATTTACTAGACTCTTAATCCAGAGCGACATTACATTAAGGACAACTTTGGTTTTTTTCAACCAAGGTTCATGTTTTAGGTTCTTATTAGAGAAAGTAAAACATGAGTGTTAATATTTTTTCATTTGCTGCTTTCTTTCGTTTTAGTGATTTTAGCTGTTTTTGACAGGGGGGCGGGGGCATTCGAACATGGGGCTAAATATGTATTTATTTACAAAATATTATGGTGATTTATTTTTTTATTATTTACTATAGTCCTAATAAACCCCAGGAAATTACATCTGGCCACATGAAGATCACAGGATCTACTGAATGTGAAGGTAGCCTACTGCGGGGAAGCCACACTTAACTGTGTGTATAGGCTCATAATGTCAGTTTGACACATTCAGTAGATCTCCTGATCTTTTGTGGCCAGTTGTAATTTCCTGGGGTTTATTAGGACTAAAGTAAATAATTAAAAAAAAAGAAATCGCCATAATATTTAGTAAATAAATATTTAGCCCCATGTTCGAATGCCCCCCGCCCCCCTGTCAAAAACAGCTAAAATCACTAAAACGTAAGAAAGCAGCAAATGAAGAAAAATGAACACTGACCTTTTACTTTCTCTAATAACAACCTAAAACATGAACCTTGGTTGGAAAAAAAAACTTGTCCTTTAAGCAAGAACAAAATAATACAAAGTAGATGATGTGATTCAAACGTGAGAGAGCGTAACTATTAGTTATTATTAGTTACTACTAGTAAATGATCTATATAGGCTAATTAAACTGTGTATATATGCTATAGTGCTATGTTTACATGACATGCTATAAGTCTACACACACTACTAAGTCTACATAAAAATGCTATCTAAGATACACAAGATACACAACTTAACAAGTTATTGCCACTCAGTGGGGGAGTTGTTGTGGCCCGTCACTCAAAGATACTTGACATTGTTTCTTAGGGAGCAGTCAAAGGGTAGTAGACCTTTTGTCATTCCATAGTATGTGACTTGCATGTTGACGTTAAAGCCTGCTGAATGGCTGAGTGGCCCGACGAGGTCACAGGCGGAGTCTGTACTTTGAGCCATGCTGTCTGCTGGAAGTTACAGGGCAGCTTTACGTGCTTTACATGCCACCCCTTCTCATTTGCACTGCATCCTTTAGTAAAAGAGCACACTACCCAGGAGGAAGGTGAGTGAGGTTAACCTACCATGGGAATTGATGTCTTCTGGCTGGGGTATAAAAAATATAGCCTAAAATAGTCTTTGTTTAGTAGGCTGCTACACGACTGTCTGGATAATTGGCACATTTTGAAGATACGTGCTGGATTAAGTGGCCAGTTTACAATACCAACTCTTGTCTTGAGCCAGTCAAATGTAAGAGTACAGGCAAGAATTCTTGTTGGATATTGATTAATTTACAAGGTGATTTTAGGAGGTGGTCAAATGTTGTAACTTTGTGAATGTGCTAGTTTTAATCTGTTGGCTCAGCTCATTTAGTTGTTTCTGTATAAAATATGTTTGTATGTATTCCACTACACTCTAACACCGCCTGGTGTGTTGTCTTGAGTCGTTCTAACTTACGCAATATTTATGAAAATATGATTTATGAAATATCCAAAGACTAATTGGGAGGTGAAGGAACATTGCAGCTGATACTACAATGTCAAGATCTGTTAGACCTGAGTAATGGCATGTCCAAAAATACTTAGCGGTATTCTACTGTCCGCTTTCTCATTTCTCTAGCTTGGTGCTGTTACAATATATTGACATTATGTCTAAACACTGTAAAATCATGAGTGTTAGTTTAATAGTGAGCGTAGAATTGTGTACTACAGAGTTGAATTAGACCAACAAGATTTTAGAATGAAAGAGTATGTGGCCATGCACCAGCTGCGTCTCTCTGAAAATAGTTGTGGCAATATGACCTGTGGGCCATTTTCACAACAAATGCTTGTTACGACACAATGTTGAAAGGTGGCTTTGACCACATCTTACCGAAAGGCTTTTGTATAGTGAAATATTTGTTAGTCATCCACAGGTGTGTTCCCATCCTTGTCTTCGCTGTACACACATTTGGACAATAGCTTGTTTGTCTTGTAATATACACTCGAGTTTCACAGTGAGTTTTTTTCAGTTGTTGACAACAAGTATCAACTGTTAAGTTAAACTTACCTTTCAAAAGGTATAGGTGCCTATTATACTGCTTTCTCCCCATTATCATGACTGGGTATTTATTTGACCCAGTCAACCCAGTCTCCTTTCCCGCCATGTTAACGTTATGTACTAAAAGTGATTTTGAGATTGGTTTCCCCATGCAGTGACTCTGAGAGTAAAGACAAAGATGGGGGGGAAAAAATCCTTGTCCTTCCTTGATTCCTTTTCCCCTACTCAAGCACAGGAACTGATAAAGCAATTGATGTAGATGATTGACAGCATTTAAACTTATTTCATAGCCAGAACTCGGAGGAAGCTAGCAAAAAAGAATTAATTATTTTGGGAATTTTATTTTTTATGAAGAGTGAGAATCCAAGGATGTTTTTCATTCAGTTCCAACTCTTGGTGCAGATGTGTAATCTTTCTTTCTTGCACCTTGTCCTTGCTTTTCCACTCTTTTCTTCAGGTGACCCGTGTGCTGTGACGGTCCCCTCGAGTGTCTCTCTGTGCTCCTGCATGTACTGTTGGCGGCCCCAACCTGTCAGAGAGACACTGTGCACCGAGACTGAGAACCTATGGCTTTAGGTCCTCCATCTCCCTCATTGGGCCCTAGGCTCAGACTGGTAGAGTTGCTGCTGGGGCCACTTTTGGTCTTGCTGCTGGCTGGCCTGGGAACAGCACTGGGGCAGAAAGTCTACACCAACACATGGGCTGTCCACATCTCTGGAGGTCCAGAGGAAGCTGACCGGATTGCCAGTAAACATGGTTTCATCAACTCGGGACATGTGAGTAGGCTTATATTTTCATATTGTTCTTCCTGGGTTTCATTTCCCTTCTCTAATGCTCCTGTTAACTTCGCTGAGCAATGGCAAAATATTTATGCTCACAGCAAGGGTGCATGACAGCACTGGTCTTTTCGTGGCATTTGCAGTGTATTCTGGAATCTTAGTGAATAGTTGAAGCACTTCAGCACCAGGCATTCCTCAAACTGCTGCTGTTGGTGGAAAGAATTTAAACTTAGATTTGTCAGTTGTGGGATTCTACAAGTTGGCAAACTCCTGAAATCTTAAAAATGAATGAGCTGAGCTAGTCATTCTTTTTTTTTCTTGTGCATTCGTGTGTGTACAGTATAGTCTACGGTACACAGTAAAATCCTCAGTTTAATCAAGATTGTACAAATTTGGTTAAATTTGTACACTTATGAGTTAAATTAACAGTAGGTTTTACTGTAGATAAAAATCCCTTTAGGTAGATCAACACATTCATATATTTATTTTGTTGTGATACTATTTATTACAAAAATATGTGTGTGTGTGTGTGTGTGTGTGTGTGTGGGGGGGGGGGTTGTACAAATATATTGTTTATTATTTAGTCAGACGTTGCTTGGAGCCGTGGCACGTCTAGTAGCTATTGTTTTAATACATTGCTAGCCTTTGGTGGCAAAAGGAAGAGGATCACACAAAAAGACCCTGGGGGCTTGTGGAAGTTGTGGTCCATTCTACGCAATTCATCGATAATGCATACAATACAGTACAATACATTTTGGAATAAAATTTATTTGCAACATATGGTACATTAATTTACAGAGATTGGAGGGGTGGGGGGCAGAGGATTCTGGAAGATGTTAAAGTATGTTCAATTGAATTTTATAATAAAGCCAGTCATTCTTTTTAGCTTACTGCCCCCCCCTCCCAGTGAGCTGTGGCGTTCCACTAAGAACTTAAGAAGCATACTAGGTCCTTTACTGTTCCTAATATATGTAAAAGACATGACATCAGCTTGTCACTGCAACTTGTTCCTGTTCGCGGATGACTCCGCACTGCAGGTTGAAAAGGCCCTCAGCTCTAAACTCGGTTTCTCGAACGTTCCGATTTTGGAGGTCTGGCTCTGAACTGAACCGGTTACCAACTGGTGTAAAAGGGGCAGTCAGTCAGTCAGTCAGTCATAATGATGATGATGATAATAAGTCAGTCAATGAGAAAACTCAACAATGTTTCACTCAGACCTGAGCGAGTTGGCCTGAATTTGAGCATGGTCATTGTGGTCATGATCTAAAAGGTTATTTATGTTCTGAATCACAGAGTGCAGACTAATGAGTAATCTCACTCCTTGTCATCCTTTAAATATGTCTTTGGTCTTGACCAACATGGGGAACCAGGATCTCCGAGGAGATGAGACAATGAGATGAGACGTATCCTACCCACAGACTTTGTTCAGGACTTTAGAATCCGTTTTGTTGACTTGAGAACGCTGTAATGTTTGCCCTATTGCAACAAGTGGGGCACACTGATGGGAATCTTTGTTTTTTATGTTTTGACATAAGGAAAACCGTTGTGAGCTTAATATTTAACTGACTAAAGCCGTTCCAGTAAATTCACCATTCTAAATCTGTAAAATCCAATAGTTTGTTGTTTATTTTAACCGTGGGTATGTCAAAACAATATATTCTCAGTCATGCAGACTCGAGTGAACAAACCTTTTGTTGCACACATTTTATAGGCGTGCCTTCTGCTGAAGTCTCCTGGCCTGTTAAGATTAGGAATTAGAAGGTGCTGTCTTTATCCAGTAATATAACAATATTCTCAGCTCACGGTTCAGTACTTCTGAACTACAAATACTACTTCTGTATTTGCGGTCCTTGTTTGATAGTGTTTGAGGTCTTCCAAAGTGGAGGCACCTTCGTCAGAATTGGGGCTGTTTTATCTGTCTCTTGGGTTTAGACAAATGTCTATCAGTGGTGGAAAAAGGAGTATATTTTTTTTAAACCTAACCTTTTCCTTTCACGATTTTATTAAAGACTGTATAATGTCCATTTGATGGAGCACAGTGGTTTTAGTGTGTTGTGTTTGGCAAAGGCTTTTGCCTACTGACATTCATTTAGTGATTATCATCAAACCTTGAGCTTTTAACATTGTTGTATTTGGCTCCATTTGAAGCATACATCTTGAAGTATTTTTATTTTTTTCCAAGAAGGTAACAGGGAACCACAATGACTTGACACTGGACTGCAGCGTTTTAAACCACAGATCGGCCTTCAACACCTCTGTGGTGGTGTCTGCATAGCTCATTTTCTGTTTGTGGATTTGTGATGTACTGAATGACACCCCACTCTGAAACCCATACCTAGAAACTCACTCAGGGATTTTAAACCACAGAAATGAAGGTTAAACCTTGAGAAACTTCCTGGTATAATACCTCTGCTTCTTTTTTTTGTTTGTTTTTTGTTGTACAAAGTCTGACAAGGTTGATGCTCAATGGGCTGTTAAAGCAATGCACGCACGCATTCTCGACCAGCACCCACTTTGCATAGGCAAACACGGTGTGCCTATTAAAACTGCCAGGGCCAAAATACCAGCAAAACATTCTGTGCAGCCTGCCTGCCTTTCTGAATTATGTGTGATGTTGTGAATTTAAAGACGCTTATGACCTGCCTATGAGGGTGATCTTTTTGAGAAATGGTGGTACTGTAGTTATGATGTATGAGTGTGTGTATGTATGTCCGGTCAGTGGGGCTTAGATGGTGCTGCTCGGTATTGTGCAGTTGCCTGTATGTTACACTTATAAAAAGCTCCTAAACTCACACAGCCTGCCCCATAAACGAATGAGACACACTGGCTGGCTATGGCTATTGCTGTTTAGGAAACTGCCCATACGGTACACAGCCATACATTACCACATCTACACCTCATTAAGGAACCACATAAAACAATCACAGCTGTTCAGCCTACAGCCCATCATGGGGATTTGTTCATCACAGCATCATGGCATGCATTAACTTTGAGATGATGAAGGGCAGGCTGTAACTGCGTGTGATGACTATGACTATAATAAAGATTGACTTGATATTCATAATTTCCCCTGGCGAGAGAGATTTAATGCACATTAAAGAAATTAAGATCGCACTTAAAATTGATGTGGAGTAGAGCCAGTTTCCCTAAATTCTGATAGAAATGAATGAGGGTTCCATCTCCATGAAGGATGTGTGGTCGTGCGTGGTACGTCCCAGCTCTGTGAGGCGAGGTCTTTTTCTGTCAGCCGTTGCTGGCGTTTGCAGGTGTTTAATTTAGTGGAGGAGAGATTGAGGGGAGGATCAAAGACTGCAGCTGGGCAGCTTATTTTTTTTTCTTTACGACTCTACTGATTGTTTCTATTGTTTCGCCCTTCAGCGTACGCACCATTACAATCCTCCACCTTCCTTTCCTTAAATGTCAAAGGCGTGATGTATTAAAATAAAGAAAAGAGTCTGACAAAAATCTGACACTTGTGTAGTGAGTGGCGGTCTTATATCACATTACATCATCATACATCACATTCTGTGCTCAGCCAATCAGCTGAGCACATTCCGAGCTCATGCAGACACACAAAGCAACAATAAGGAGCAAATACAGCTGCAAGCAGCGATAAGGTGGGACCAAGCAGGAATAAGCAATAAGAACAATATGCACGATTAGCCATAGAAACATGGAAGACTGAACTTGATAAAAAGAAGACTATGTAATTAATGTGACAGGGTCCGTTTTAATTGTATTTGTGGGTTCTTGAAGACTCATGCTGATACCCCACGACCTTGTGGTCCAAAGGCAAGAGCTATACCAACTGAGTTATCCAGAAACATTAGGTTGTTCAATTTGGAAAGAGCAAACTTGTGTTTTTGATGACAATTATGTGTCCTTGCTTTGGGTATGTCATTATTCATTAGCTGTTCATTTTATTCGGTTTGCTGTTCATGTTTTCACGTAAAAAAATCACTTCAACTGGGATACTAGTCCATAGATTGTGTGTAGAACGTTTCACGTAAATCTCTCAAATATCCAGGCAGAAAATCCGGTATAAGCACTTTTCAAACTGCATTTTCAAAAAATGTCTAAGACAGCTTACTGCCTCTGGCTTAATGTTCTCACTCCCCTGACTGATAGCCTGATGTTATTACTAAGGTTAATATAAGTGTCATCATCAAGTGCTATTGTTGTAGCTTTATCTTTCCAACTTAACATTTTGCTACAGATCACATAAAACCAATTGTTTAAAAGATACAACTGAATTTACTGTATTCATTTTATCCAGAGCGACCTAGAGTTAGACCAACCTGTGCATTTGTCTTACAGAACTAAATACTCAGAAAAGACCTTTATTATTCCTAGCCTAGAAAAGGCTATTATTATTCAAAGACTTTGTGTACTGGAACGTGTGGTTTCTTTTTTCTCTCTCCCACGTCTGTGTTTGAAACTGAGTGGAATGTGGAAGCAGGTTAGGTTGCTGTTGACAAGAAGATAATCATGTCATGCCACTGAGCCATTCACCAATTTCACAGCAAAGTCTATTAGGCTGTTTATAAGCAGCTGTGGAAGGTGGAAGCTAATTTATATTTGATATAAGGTCTCATTGTTTTCTACCCACTAACTTCAAAGGGGCTTATAGTATTTCTAACCACCCAAGTGGTTTCCATGTTTCTCTGAACATTCTGTGGTTTCTGTCACTTGTGGTGTCTGAGTTGTCCCGATAGCATTTTTTTCCCAGACCGAATACAAGTACTTCATTTTTAATACTCGCCGATACCGAGTACCGATACGAGTACTTTTTTATTTTTCTTGAGTAACCACTTATTTTACCCCCTTTTTTTTCATACTAGACCTGTAGGTGCCCGTTGGCCACCGGCCTACTTGAGAACGATGCAACTTGGGAACCTCATAATACCCGTTGTCAACTTGTCATAGCACCCGTTTGAACTATCTGTCTGTGTCCCTTTTGTGCCCATACTGTATATGAAGATGTCTGTACCTGTATGTCTGCCTGTGTCTGAAAAGTGCTGCAAACTGACTGTGAAAAGTGGACTGGTTAAGTAATCAATTGGTAGGTAGGTGTGGGGTTGCCATGGCACCCCCTTTTGTCATTTTTTCATGCAGATGGATCTCAGATATACATGTGTCAGTTGTCATGCTTGTAGATCGGCTGTTTTTGGCAATTTGCTTCCGTGTTGGGTCAGACTTTCTCCCGTTTCATTCGTTCAACATAGTGTCATTTGGATGTTTTGGTATTTGGGTCAGAGTATCGGGGATGGTTCCGACTAGGGATGCACCGATCAGGTTTTTTGGGACCGATCACTGATTGTTTTTCTCATGACTATACCGATAAGTCCGATGCCGATATCGATCTTGTGCGTAAGGGGCAAATGTCAAAACCCACATCAAAACTGTTCCTGTGTGTGTGTGAGGAGGAAGGAGAGAATGTTTAGGCCTGTCACAAAATGATATTGTACTAAATATACTGACATTTATACCACTTAAATGGTATAAAAGATCGGTTTCTCCAAATAAGGTAAATTGCCGATCACAGAAGGGTAAATTACAGATCACCGACCGATTCGGCCGATCACCGATCAATTATCGGTGCATCTCTAGTTCCGACTCGAGTGGACTACTTGTGGATGGTATGATGGTATCGGCCAGAGTACCCGATACCAGTATCGGTATCATAACAAATCTAATGAGAAGTGCAAAAGTGTGGCTAGTGGCCATTTTGCAACCCAAAAGCTTGTGTAGCTTGTTCTGCGGGTTCACCCCTAGGCCTCGCTTGAATTGATGCATTGTCTTTGGAAAACTGTGCCCTCCCTGGCACAATGGCATATTACACAAGACCACAGACACATGGCCTATCTCAGTCTGCATATATCATATCAGATGACTTGAGCTTTTTTTTCCTTGATCTGTTCCAGGCCCAACCCTTTGATAATGTAGCGTGACTTTATGTAATGGCCTATTTTTCACCACCGTGAAGTAAGAATATTGAAAGTGGGATGATTCTGCATTTGCTTGCTTTAGCAGGAGTTGGCTGCTCTGCCATTTGGCATTAAACAAAGTGCCTCGCTGACGGTGTGTGCTAAATATGTATGACTGTATCTTTGGTGATTTAAGGTGTTGCTGTGTATGCTAATGTGTTTGTTTCTTGAACAGGCTGTGAAAACAAATCTCCCTCTGGGACAATAAAGTCAAACATAATATCTGATGTATATATGGGAAGTGGAGTGGATATCCTAGATTTAGTGCATTTTGTTTGTGTTCTTTATGTTGCTTCTCGTTATCATTCTATAGTCTCCTGGTAATTCATTTGTAGCAGTTGACCTTTAACAAAGGGAGCATGTAAGGAGGTTCTGAGAACAGTTTTTCTTCTTTTAATTTGGCTGTTGACATGGTTAAGTGAGGTGCAAGTTCAGAATCAACTGCACCTGAATCACATGGATGGCGATGGCCATAGAAACACTTTCTCTCTCTCTCTCCTGCCAAACACTGCTTTACTGTATTGTATGTATGTTAACAGTCCATCCATCTCTTCTGTCCGTGCTCTGACTTCTGTACTTCCATACATACACGATTACACAGGACTTCCATTGGATAAAGACAATTTTGGAGTGACATAAATATAATCATGTGTTCCTTCATGGGAATGTTTTTTTAACATTTTTCTGTAAATGTCTCCAACTCACATACCCATGTCTCCAATATAGCTGCTGGGTTTGAGCTGCCTAGACGGTGATAAATCATAGCTGACCCCTCCGTATTTGACCCGTCCTCTGCACATTGCTAAAGTGAAGCTTCATTTTAGGGCCAGCTGAGCTCATATAAAACAGAGAAGACCAGAGCCCCAAAAAGGAGAGGATGAAGGCATAGACTAGAGCCTGTAATTGCCCCTTGGAGAAGTGAAGCCGTTAACTGTGAGACAACGGGGGGTTGAAGATATTGCCTGGAAAAAGATGAGAGGCAATATGATTGGCCGGGAGGTGACTGGGAGGAAGCTGCATGCTGAGCTCCAAGAGGAGCCACACTCCAGGATTTGCTCGGCTGCACACAGGTGCTTCCTCCCTATTGTTCTGTGTCACCATGTAAACACGACGAAACACGAGTCAGCTGCCAGACATGCAGTTTGTGTCAAACTGCTCCAGGCCTGTAAGACTTCAGATAAGAAATGCAGGGTCTCGCAGATGAACTAGTTTTGTAACATGGCATAACACTTCTTTTGCTGGGGAATTCTTCAAAAAATAATGGCGCTAGAGTGCCAGCAGATGAGGCAGATTTTACTCTGAAAAGCCCCGCCTTCTGTTACCTGCCCCAACAAACGTGAGGCATAATCTTCCGTTCTAACCTCACGTTGGTACATCTAAAGTCTCTCTAGAAGTGTTTTATAATATATATTTAGAGTTATGAGCCATTCTAATCGGGCCATAAAGAAGGAAGTGAACGGCAGTGCACATGTGCGAAACTCAAGGAGTACACTGAATTTTAATATCCATAAAAAAAGACCTAAAGATGCCTATACATGTCCAATGCACCCTGTGGTCTTCATTAGCATAATTGGTGTTAAGTTGGAATGACCCTGTGGAATTTCTAAGTCCTTTGACTGTTAAATATGCTAGCTTTCCCGCATGTTGCCAGTGGTAAATATTACATGATCGTTTACCATGTTTTGTAAGCTGACTTACTTCTGTATTAATGTTTAACGGTTTCCTGTCTGTCCCGTGGTTCTGTTCTACATCAGCCAATGAGAGCTGACAGGTCTAACGGAGCGTGCAGCTCTATACAGCATGTGTAAGGAAGGACACTTTGTATAGATGATGCTTCTTGGAAGTGCTGCAATGGAGTATGGCTGAACCATATTCAGCCTGAACTCTAGGACTGGACCCTTTTTTGACCTGGATGGGTCCCATTAATAGTACACCAAGTGGAATGCGTCTCATCTGTAGAGCAGAGCATTGTAGGAAAATGCAGTGTCTTTGGTTCCGGTGTCTTTGTTCGGAGTGTTCCTGTCGATGGGAGAAACTTCCCTTTTATTCCATTTTCCACCCTCCATCACACTAAGTGGAGCCAGATTATCAGGCCATCTCGAGGCTGTCCTTTGATGAAAGCTAATGAACTGCAGAGATTGACTCGTCCTGTGTGTTGAGATGGAGACTTGCTGTAGTCAGAAGTGGGGGGAGAGACGGAAATGGAGGCGACTGATGTTGCCACAAAACAAGGATCACATCTTTATCCGAATCTCTACTATGAAAAGAAGAGAATTACCCTACATAATTATCTTTATTAAATTACATTGATTTTAGATTTTGTACTTTTCTAGCCTGGAATCCAGACAGAGGTGCTCATTCAGCATTTGTTTTTGTTTTTTCACTTTTCTTGTCCGTCTGACTATCATCTTATTTGAGCCGGATTTCCAATTCAGGAAATGACTTGAAGTTTACATCGGAGGGCTCACAGACCTTTACATAAGAAGCCAGTAAACGACATTGAGTCAGTTATTGCACCTACCCATATCAAGCATCAGTAAGGCATAAAGCTAATGCTAATTGTATAACTAACTAATTATAACTATTATAATATTGTCATAATGACAACAATTAGCAGTTTGTCATAGTCGTGTAATCTCACAGCCCACTTATGTTCTATAGGCCTCACCAATGTTAATCACTACTAAATATGGATAAACAAAACAAAACTTAAACTGCTACTGCACTGAAACAAAACGGACAACAGTAGACATATCTTTACTCCGTGTCCACCACAACACATTATTGGACCTGGTAATTTCTAGATTTTATATTAAAGAACATTTCGGTAAGATTTTCTATACATCCCATGTCTATGAGATGTTATAAGTTATAAGCGTATACTTATACTGCATTTTAATCCCTATAACACTATCATTATTATGCCGAAACGTTTCGGTTTCTTTATTCTCTGCATACTATATAGTATATTCTCTGCATTCTATAATAACTTCTTGGCATTTGGCTCCATCAGTGTGTGCGGCCACTATTTTGTCTTCCAAAGAATACCCTTTCCTTTTAGATTACAAGGATTGGTGTGTGTAGCATCCTTTTGCACAGTATAATGCGTTATAGACATGGGATGCATAAGTTAGCAAGTGTTCAAAGTTTCCACTTTTGATGTTGTCTTGTTCTTTAGCCAAATAGCCACCTACTATATCTTAATCATACCCTCACTACCAGTGGTACATGCAGCAGCAAGCACATTGGAAAAGAAAATGAATCACACCTACGCACATCTGTCTGTACCAAAATGAGTCAACCACGCAGGAAATTAATGTCTGTCTTAAGTTGATATGAACTCTGCTGTTTTTCTGTGGTCAGATGTGGTGCCCATGCCCATCGGCCCCAAATGTAACTTTAAGGTTGGTCAGACTGCTAGTGTGATTTTCGGACTCACTTTTGTCTGTGGCCCCTTCTGAGCACCGCAGTATTATGGTGAGAAAGTGAGAAATACATTTTATTAATCTACCAGACACAGACCGATGCAGAAACAGGTTTCGTGAATTTATAGATAGTTTTGACAACCGCTGATCTGACTGACTTTCCTCTCAGTACTGCACTAAAGTGGTTCTTTTCTTATCACCTTTATCCAAAACACTTTAAAATGTACATTACCGTCACCCATTCGCACGCACATTCACATTCCACCGATGGAGGAAACCATGCCGAACAGTGCCAAACTTTGTATGCACAATACAGACTGCCTGTAGGCTCCACTGTATTTTACAAATGTCTTACACTTTGCATTCATTAATATTTTATGATGGATCCTGAATTCCACTTGATTTGGGAGGGTGGGGGAATCAATGTCTACCAGCACTAACTACATTCCTAGCCAAAAAATGTATTTCAATGATTGCATTATATAACGGGTTTGGCGAGATATTCTCATAAAACCGCCACTGATGAGACCCGTGAGAATGGTAGCCAAAGGAAATGTCCTGAGAAGTGAAAACAGCTCATATATCAGCTCTGCTATCAGTGTTGCTTTGGGATATGTCATCAGGTTGATAAAAAAATGTCTGGACCGGGCCAGCCCTGGGCCGCACCCCTCCTCCCAAAAGCAAAAACATGATCCTGACGAGCAGTAGAAAATCCCAATTGGTCAGCGGGCGGCCGTCTCCGTCCCAACCTACAGCAGAGGCGAGGACACCCAGATTGTCAGGGGCCCTGGGCCCTGGGAACTCCAGCAATAAGAGTCCCAGCACCGCTCAGTCATTACCCTGCTCTCCCACGAGAGGGGGGGTGGGGGTTGGAGAGGCACCACACACAGGTCAGAGGGTCTGTAACAAGAGCCAGATGTGCTAAGGGGACAAATATACATGGACAAGGAACTCTCTCCTACTCTCAAGGCATATACTACACAACGAGGGGGTTGGGAGACGAGTTCAGTTCAGTTCACATGCTGGGTTAATTTACTGTTTGATCAAATTGAAATCTCTCCGTAGATTCTTTTTTTTAATGTTCTCAGGAAAAGGTTGCGGAGCCGGAGGAGACTCCTGAAGAGTTGTGGAGATTCTTGATCAAAGTTTTCTTTGGATCGGTTGAATATTAAAAACAATCAATCATGTAATATGAAACCGTAAGATATTTCTCATAAGTCTTATAAAGTATGCACCGGTGATAGAAGTGGAAGATTAAATTGTCTGTTGTTGCAGGGACGCTCGAGTTGTTGGACTCATTGTTCTGTGCTGTGCTGAGTACTCAGGAGACTGGCCTTGGCTGACATTCAGCACATTTTAATAACTCCTGGAAGTTGCCGGTAATGCCAGTGGCTTGGATCTAATGTCATGGACCGTATAACCTGGACTGAGACTGGTCCCCCGCGATGGAGCCGCTCGACACATATCTAGGCCTGTGTGTGAACCAGCCTCTCACTTTACAGTACACCGTCCCTACACCCAAAACGGAGATGGACACAGAACAGCCTCCCACCAACGAACACAGACACACGCTATCTGTGTTGTATTTTGAAAAGGCCCAGGCTTAGATCAGATAAGCCCTTTTTTACAATGAAAACAATGAGGGGAACCTTTTTAAAAGCCTGCAACTAGCCGTGTGGGAGGAATGCAGCGTTTAGGTTTTTCACTTTTTTTTTATGACTGTTCCTAGTGGTTATTTCCCTGTAATAGGAGGCCTGCTAACTTGTAACAGATCCAGATATTTGAGCCGTGTGCTCTGCAGTGCAGTGTAACCGAGGAGATGGGTTCACATTCACATGATGGATCAGGTGTTGCTGGTAACATCCAGATATATTCAACTAGCTACACTGGATAAACTCACGTTGAAATACAGATTTCTTAGTACTCTGTCGGTGCAGGGGTACACATCCTGTCCGCCACCGCAGGGGTTCGAATCTGCCGTCCGATCCTGGTCGAGCGTCCTTACAAACACAGATTGATTGCCCTCTTGCCCGGCTTCCCTCCCACGAACATGGGCAGTGTCCATAGAGTTATAAAGAATAGAGGGCAGGCAAGGAGCTCATTTCAATGGAAGTTGCTCAGTGGCGTTTTGAAGCACCTGGAAGAACGCTCTACTTCTGCATTTTGGTGTTCGTGATTTTATCACCAACAGTTGGTGGTGAAAATGCAGAAGTGCTAACGACCGCTCAATGTTAAACCCCCGCTCTGTGCTTACTCGTGCTAAATGCATGGGCCCCACCTGTAGTACCAGCTCTGACCAGTAGTGCCAGCGGCTTCAGGGTTTGCTCTGGGGGCTTGGGCAATGTCGTTGCACCAGCAACTCCTATGGGCTGGGGTGTTCAATGTCACATACACTGGAAGGGGCATTAATGATGAGATACAATGTGTGAGACCTTTCAAAAGTCCAAATGCATTCCAGTTTGCACACCGAGCCGATTCAGAAAGTTATCTTACATAAAATTGATGTACAACATAAAATATATTAACTGAATTCATAATGCATCAAAATGAACAGAAGATCAAGCCAAGCCTTGTTTTTTCTTGTCATGTCGACCTCCACCTTGTCAAGTTTTTTTTATCTGAAAATGTTATATTCAGTGATTTTCTTTTTTTTTACCTGAATTCCTGATCCTGTTAATTATTTATTTTAGACAATTCAAGAGCAAGACCTCATTGAGATTCTCTCACATTCACATTTTAATTTGACTTCCTCTTCCTGCATGTTTTTCTGTCTATTCAATGAAGTCTTTCTCTCTCTCTCTTTCCCTCCCTCTCCTCATACCACAATACACTCAGCATGTGATATTTACTTAATGTCTCCAGTAATATGTTTATAGCCTTCTAGCTTGCCAAAAATGAACGGGCATGATCATCTGTATTATTACCAGCTGAGTCAAGTCTCTGCATTCTTCAATTTATTTTCTTCAGTTTAGTATGACCTTGACGGATGCGTCGAAATGGAGGAAAAGACAGAGGGAACATTTCTATCTGGGCTACTGAAGCGTGCTGCAAAGGAAGTGGAATGTACTGTATCACGTCAATGCAGAGTATCAGTTATTGTGATGCGTTTGACTGCTCATGAATATTTGAACACTGATGTACACTGAACTGTGACTGTGGGGTATGCCATTATGTGCTTGACAGAATCTACAGTAAGTGGCTGTAAGGCTGTTGCATGTTTGTGACATGCTGTTGGTGTACAGTCGTCTGTCCAATTGACTCATCTCGCCACTGTTTAACTCAAACGGCAACATATTTGTCATTGTGTGTTGTTGTGCAAGTGCCTTGAGAAAGTGAGCAGGGGTTTTAAAGTGTTCCTTGTTTGAGAGAGGACGAGTGTCGTGTGACAATTGTCTGCATTTTTGTTTAGCTGGACGATGGTTCAGCTAAGGGGATGTTCACCACTGTTTGGACAGGATGCTGGGGTGGCTATAGTTGGTAAGCCTCAGTGACTTTCTCTCGTTCCAAGGGCAGTACTCCAGACCTGTTTCGGAGTCGGACCTTGTCTGCTAAGTGTGTTCAGCTGCGTTCTGCTGTGGTTGTGGAGGAGATACTTCAGCTCTCAGGTTTCCCCGAATGTCCAGCTCTGCCATTCCTCAACTTGCCAATACACGAAGTAGACCACAAGGCCTGCAATTATGGTGCATGTGAAATAGCTGAGCCCTGTGCTGTGTTTAGCTCTTAGGGAGCTTTCCCAACAAGTGGGTTCAGTCCACAGAAAACAGTCCACCTCCCACGGCTTACCAGACCTATAATACTAGCTGTCTGTGAAAGAATCTCCATTTCCTTCTCTCTCTCTCATTCCTCACTCTCATTCCTCATTCTCATTCTCCTTCCCCTACGTGCATAACAACCTGAAACCTTTGATTATCCTTATTTTGGAACCAGGTTGGCTTGTTTGTCTGTTGCTGAACCACTTGCTATTTTGGCTTCAGCTTTCACCTCGGACTACTTTCAACTCAACCTGATGCAATACATTAGTCTTCAAGTTACATACGTATTTGTGTTTTATTTACCACGAAACATTGATAAAGAACTGCTACAGCTTGCATAATCTTTGTCTGTGCTGTTAGTATTCCTCATTGAAGTTGGCGGCCTGAGGCTAGCTTGTGGATAGCTGTGCTCTGTGGTTTCAGTGAGGAAAGCTTAAGGGTGATTTATATCGAGTTGTGCGCCAATGTCGTGCACCGAAACACGGCTGATCTACAAGCTCACAACGTGTTGCACTTTGACGTTGTGGACTGTAGACATGTAGGCATGTTGTGATATTTATGACAACCATAAATATGGCATTACAATGCTGCGATGCTCCTTGAGTACAATCTGTGGTCAAATGTGGATATCATATTACCCCACCCAACCCAAATCAAAAAAAGAAAAAGACTCTAACTCAAGTTCTAAATATCGGATTATCCCTATGACAATGAATTTGGCTTTTTGAATAGAGACCTTGTCAAAGTCATTGTGTGACTTGTTGAATGTTAGTTCATAGTGGTGTGGTGTCAGACTCGGGGAGTGGTTGTGGTCAGCCTTCCTGTTTATTTCCTTGTAGCCGTAGCATGGCTGTGGCATCTAGCAGGAACTTCGAGGAACCCAGCAGTTGTCATGGTGAAGTACTTTCCCAACAGCCTGCCTTGCATCCTCAAAGTTCAGTTTGAACTGGAACCTGTGAGAGAATGGAATGTTGTGGGCCAGCATACCTCTCTAGCCTAATCTGAACAAACCAGGCGGCAAGGATCCGGTTTTGAAAATGAAGTCAATGAGGAAGTCATGGTGAATGCAGCGGTTCTCATTAATGGCCTAGAAGGTGTTGCCATTTCCAATGGTTGCAGAAGAATTAACACTCCATTCAACTGAATGGGTATTTATTTAGCTGGACTTTACACTAATACATTTCATAAAACGTTTTCAATCACTGGTTTAAAGTCCTTTTCAATTACCATGCTATGCCTTTTTTTGTAAATTAGGGTCCTATTTGTAGTTTCAAAAAGGGTCTATTGTGTAGAAACCAATGGGTGACTTGACGTCATTGCTCACTTCGTATGTGGAACAAGCATGTGCACGCCCTTGGGCATGCACAGCTTGCTCGCTATGACAGTACATTAAGTTTTCATGTGACACAATTTATTACCATGCATTCTGTATCTAGTATACATGCACAGAGTTTCTGAGTGAGTTAGTGAGTCTGCCACCTATCTCGAGAACCGGCTGACCGTATTGCCAGGGACCCAAGGGAATGACGTGCCAAGTGGAAAGTCTTTTGGATCGGCGGTTGTCCAGAACTCGAACATCTATTAATTTGCAAATATCCATCTGTCCATGTGTCCCATTTAGGCCGATATATGGAAATCATCGGCTGTTCTCGTCTGCCATCTATCTTTTATTATAACTCTTATGGTACTGACGACATACTGTAGACTGGCTTTTCAGTAATACTGCACTAACTCTGCCAACGGCTACAACAGGTATTGCATAACGGTCGGAGGGGCATGCGTTTCCCAGCGGGCATCGTTCCTTAGGGGCATGATCGTTCCCAATCTGCATTGTGTTTTTCATTATTTTCACGTTTGTGTGTTGTCTACTAGCACAGAAAATTGGCTGGTGTCCCAGGGCACTCGCTCGCTGCGAGATAATCCAACCCAGAGAGAGAGACGGGGAGGCAGACGGTGGAGACGACCGATAATCCACATGCCGCCGTTGTCGCCGTGCGTGGAAATGTCACTGCATGTGTTGTTATTAATGAGAGCATTCCTCCTGGCTGAGATTTGCGCTCTGCTGAGAGCATCTGTCTAGTTTTCGCCTCAGCTGGACTGGTCAAGGTCACGGCAGTGATGAATTATGAAAAAATTCAATTTTTCCAGGCAATCATTTCACAGGAGTTGTTGATATTGAAGCAAGGTGCCTGCATTTGAACAAGCTGCATCTGTTCGGTTTCTATGAAGAGGAGAACTTGTTAAAGTCTTATTGGTAAATTATAAGACTCAAAATGTATTTGTGGGCTTATTTAGGAAACGAAAACAAAATGGGCAGAAAATAACTTGGACTGCAAATGTTTTCATGCAGTACTAAAATACTGTGTACAAATATAGTGTTCACGATGCTCAGAGGTGTGTGTGCGTGCTAT
>OOFJ01079019.1:14733-27805 GCA_900323375.1 Benthosema glaciale
ATTAAACGACGTTAAACTCACCAACATTTTAGCTCAAAGCTTGAATTACCGTATTCTCTTTTGAACTGCAAAGCGTTTGTGTCATAAAAATTAACCGTAGATATGTTATGAGCTACTTTCTGTCAAGAAAGTCTCTGCAGGTGATTTTATTTCTAAGTGCTGGAGTTTGGAAGCACTTGTCGTAAGTCACTGAACGGCCCTGTCTAGCACCTGTTTCACATTTGCACATAATGCAGGAGGCAGCAGCGTGACCCGTTGATAAAAACGAGTGCTTCCAAACTCCAGCACTTAGAAATAGAATCACCTGCAGAGACTTTCTTGACAGAAAGTAGCTCATAACATGTCTACGGTGGATTTATATGACACAAACGCTTTGCAGTTCGAAAGAGGATAATTCAAGCTTGGCCTAGAGCTGAAATGTTGGTGAGTTTAACGTTGTTTAATACCATCAGATCGCAAATGTAAATTGGATGAGTAGGAAGTCAATGGAGGGTATTGCAACTCTAGATTCATCCGATTATAAAAAAATCTAGAGTTGCAAATTGCGTGTGTGTGTGTGGCATAGCACCTGTACTGTTTAAAGACCATTAAGAATTACAAATAAGCCTGCTGGCTTCTTCCTTATCTTGCACGGTCGATAACTTGTTTTCTTTGAATATGTATTGCTTCTGTTTTATATTACAATGTGCTAATAAACTAAACTTAATTCTGAAGCCGAGATGGCCTATCTGTAAATAGATTTCCAACGTTTGATCTGAATAAACAGGCTAATGTCTTGTTTGCTTGCAGAAATCCAGTGGTCTCATGCTACTGTGGTGTCTGTCAATGGCACCGATGGCAAGTTATGCCTGTATGCTGACCTGATGATGAAGTT
Organism: Benthosema glaciale; assembly: GCA_900323375.1. Taxonomy (NCBI): domain Eukaryota; kingdom Metazoa; phylum Chordata; class Actinopteri; order Myctophiformes; family Myctophidae; genus Benthosema; species Benthosema glaciale. The sequence continues at coordinate 15,608 of OOFJ01079019.1, forward strand.
CTCAGTCACATATGACATAGGTGAAGATAAGGTCAGTATCTGCTGATATATGCACACATTTTATATAGCCCAACGCCCTAGTTAATTTAGTTTTTGACAATGGGTTCTCATAACAATCTGAGAACACTACTATTGTGCCTTGAATATTCAATATCTCTTCTCTTGTGAAAGATAATGTGATCATGGGAAGGAGAAAATTGACGAGTAACTGCAAAGCAAACATATTCTCACAACAAGGCATTTTCTAGTTGGTGATTTTCAGAGTCATATCCTGTGACTTAGCATGTCTGATTACCCAGTGGCAGGTCACCCTGCAGAGGTCGGCTCTATTTATACAGTATAAATGTTACTCCATAAATAATCCATACTATTCTATTCCCATGTTTGACTCTCCCAAATGCTGCTACTCTAATAGACATTTTAAGTCACTTAACTTGTTTTGGTTTACTTGTCACACTCATACAGATACCAGCAGTGTTTGGTTAAGCCTAATAGAGTTGGCACGCTATTGGCTAGTAACTATTACTGTGGAATTGCAGTACATTTATTAAATAAGGTAATTCTCTTGTTGCTTTTCAGAATGAAACGGTCGTCTTTGAACTTCCTGACAAAGTGACAACAGATGGCAGTGTTTGTGACAACACAATCTCGACTCTGAAGCTGAATTTTCCAACAGGACACACCTGGACTGTGACATTCTCCAACAGTGACAAAACATACCAGGCAGATGTCATCACCTTTGAATATAACCTCAGTGACCGAAGCATCTTTCCTAATTCCATATCAAATGGTGACCTTTTATGAGATTGTGATTTTAAACAAATAGTTTATTGCTTTAGTCTGTATAATGACACTGACCCATTTTATTTTATTTTATTTTTTTATCTTCCAGAAACGGTTTCTGTGAGTGTAAATAAGCCCATTATTGATGTGGGCATGGACACCTGCTACTCTTGCAAAAGTCAAGTTGTGCTCCTAGGCGATGCTGTCCAGCAGACACTGTGGAATGTGCTTATACAGGCGTTTGTGAGTGATGGGAGTAAGAGTGAGAATAGTAAGTACTAGTCGCAGATTCCTACCTGATCCATGCTCCATGCCACATTATCTCTCTGCAGTACACACCACTGATCATCTATTGTCTGTACAGCTACCCCATGTCCTGCCGATACAACAAGGGCCGATAATACAACCACCACTGCAGCTCCCACCACTGCAGCTCCCACCACTGCAGCTCCGACCACCGCTGCTCCCACCACCACAGCTCCGACCACCACTGCTCCCACCTCCACAGCTCCGACCACCACTGCTCCCACCACCACAGCTCCGACCACCACTGCTCCCACCACCACTGCTCCCACCACCGTTGCTCCTACCACCTCTGCGGGCAATATCACCACAGAAGCACCGGGCAATGTCACCACAGCAGCACCTACTACTATACCTACCACCACCCCAACCCCTAGCCTGCCCACACCTGTCACAGGGAAATACGCCATCAAGCATGATGAGAACAGCACAGCCTGTCTGTTGGCTAACTTTGGCTTGCGGCTCGGCTTCAAGCAAGGAGAGGTATGTGTACAAACGTTGAACACATGAACCCTGGTGTCCCTATTCTGGGCACATCATAATATAGGCGAAATTTGGCAAATCTAGCAGATCTACAAGCTCAGAACACATCGTGTTGAATTGATTTGATGTTGAGGGGAAAAAAGAGGTCTACCCTGGGGTACACTGGTCAACAAAGTATATACACACACAGTAGTGTTTAAAGCCTCTGTCCTAGAGAAGCTGTAGCATTCAGTGATCGTCCTTCTTGAGTTGTTCCGTCTTCCCTACTCAGAAACTCCTAGAGATTAACCTGGATCCCAATGGGACCATTGCAAGTGGAACCTGTGGACCAAACTCCAGTGACCTGGTGCTGACCTCGGACACCATTACCCTTGTGTTCACTTTCACCAATGTAAGTCCCTTGAGCTGAACCTCAAAAAACAAGTTTCCCTAAAGTAGACTGTATTTATACAAGCCTGGTGAGAGTGAATATCCTAACGTCAAGACTTAGGGCTCCATTTTCGTCACTCACTAAATCCCTTATCCCTAAACCTCTTTGCCTTTTTTACTATTTTGAAAACATTTTTGAATAGTTAAAATGGCCAGTCTACAAGCTCACACCGTGTCAATGTAGATTTGCTAGTTGAACTATTCAAAAATGTTTTTCAAAATAGCAAAAAAAGGCAAAGAAGTTTAGGGATAAGGGGTTTAGCAGTGACGAAAATGGAGCCTGACAAAATATTATTTGTATAGCAGGTGACCTGGTGTTGTAGGTAAAGTTCTGGCATTAGTATTAGGAGAATTGTATATAGGCATAGATGTAAAAAGATGTAAAACATGTTATTAAAGTGTCATTTGTTTAACAGGAGACAAACAAATTCAAACTACATGCTCTAAATGTCACTGGTAAGTAGTAACCTCACACTTGACCTTATCAATGAGGCACAGCACTGAATGAATGGCAACTGAGTCTTGAGTTGACATACTGTGCGTTCCTTCCAGGAACATTTTCTGGAGCAAACAGCAACCTGAGTCTGTGGCAGGCAGCTGTCGGCAGTTCCTACATGTGCAACAAGCAGCAGAGCTTCAACATCACCAACTCGCTCACCCTTTACACATTTGACCTGCGAGTCCAACCCTTTGCAGTCAACAAGGGTGATTTCAGCACAGGTAGGCTACTCTTTCATATATCTTGCAAAACACTTCCGTCCTGCTGAATTGTCACTATCCATCCACTGAATGGAATGTGATCCTCCCATAAGAGGCTCAGAAAACCCATATACTGACTTGAGTGTTTTTTAAAACCACATTAACCCTGTCGTCGCTTGTGGACATGTTGGTGCCAAGTACAAGGGTCGATATATTTTAAATGAATACAAAAATGGCAAATTCACAACACATCATTATGCAACATGTTGTGAGCGTAATGCTATATTTGTCGTACAATTGAGCATATAGGGCTTTAGTGGTTTTAACTAACAAGAAGGTGGCATGCATACTAGGAAATTACAGGTTTCCAGTTTATGAATAATTTCTATTCTAGTACAGCAAATGTGACATTATTGGACTGAAATGGCATAACAAAGGTTTGAGTCACAGGGACACATTGAGCGGTTTAGGTTCTTGTCACCTTGTCATGGTGAAATATCTTGCTCTGTTAGAAAATAATAATCAGAAAATAGTCCCCTCATTGACTTCAATTGTATGAGGAAACGTCTCTCAGAGTCGCTATTTAATCACATCAATGATGAATGCAAACAAAGATGATTTCGCCTATACTATAGAACATCACAAAACCCAGTATGGCATTTAAAAAAGAAAAAAGCAAATCTTGCTATTTGTATTAGGAAGAAAACCTGCACTATATCCGCAGATCAGGAGTAAAATCAACAAGATGTTGACATTTGACTTTAAAGAAAAATAATAATAGATCTGCTAAGTGTACACAAATCTGCTCAGTAGACACAAAATGACACAAAATTGTTCAGATGCAGTATGGGTGATCACTTTGCATAATGTTACCAATTTTTCAACCATGGGACAAATACATATCATTGTTCATGAAAACGGAAATTCTAATGAACACATTTTACTCCTGCTGCTATTTAAAAAGAACATAAATTAAGTAACTAAACTAAATGATTGACAATTATTAGCTATACAATACAACGATAACCGTCTGTGATCCTGGTATACTGCTGCAGTGTTGTGATTCCTCTGAGTGTATTAACTGATCACATACAAATTTCCTCCCCTTGTTGATCTATTCTCTCTCTGTCTGCAGCCCATGAATGTTCAATGGATGACACCAGCATCTTAATCCCAATCATTGTTGGTGCTGCTCTGGCTGGCTTGATTCTCATTGTTGTGATTGCTTATGTGATTGGTCGAAAGAAGACCTATGTTGGATATCAGACCCTTTAAATCTTTGATCCATTCTTTGTAAGGGGTTTCCAAACCTGGTCCTTGGGCTGGAAGTGCAATGCACTGATATAGTTGGTGAGCTAAGACTAGCAGAATTCCATAGGGAATTATTTGATCTTAGCCATATAGTAAATTTAACAATAGGTGACATGGTAAAAGGCAGTGTTAAATCACAGAAAGGCGAGACAAAGAGATTTAAGATTTTAATGAAAAGCGTTTTCTACTAAAGAAGCCAAAACAAAATTACAAAGACAGAACTGAATTTGATAATAATTCTCAAGGACCAAGCTTGTCTACCTCTGACGTGTGTTAATTGTTTTCATTGTTTTCTGTTTTCTTTCACTGTTTTATTTTTTTATGAGCAAGCACAATATTTGCCCCCAGCCCCACCGTAGCATAGGTCAAGATGAAAGAAACCTCAATGAATCAGAAAGATCTCCCGCAGTAACATTATCTCAGGATATTTGGACTATTCCCATGGTTAGATAGTCCTAGAATGTATATGCTCTCCTCTACACCTGGAGATTCCAGGTGTTTTCTACAAAAGGCCCTGTACTTCAGTGCCCAGTAAAAACTTTGGGCTGTGCTGCAGATCATGTGCTTGCATCTTCCCACAGACATTCCTTTTTTTGATTTTATTTTTTCGTTGTCCTTATTTATTATTTGTACACATTTTTGTTCCCACCTTTCTTTTGTGGTTTTGTTTCATTCTAAAAGTGCCATACATTGGCATATGGTATTTCCCCACAAATCAAAAAGTTGGTCAATTAGTGATTGTATATTCATTGATACCCAAAACTTTGGGAACTACAGCTTTGCCGTCTGTTTTCATTTTTCATACATCATTTTTTTTTCTCATGTAGAATTTGCAAATTCATAGTATTTTCAGAAGGAAATACTTCCATGTATATTTCCCCTGTAGAGCAGGTGAAAACCTTGGAATGACACTGTCTTGATGACATAATAGTTGAAATGCCTAAAAGGTCTGGCTCATTTTGTGGGATCATGAATCCTACATTTGAAAAGCCTAATTAGAGAGTGCTTATGAGTCATGGACCAGAATCTGTTAACCTTTCTGAATCCATGTTGGCATTAGGTTTAGAAAAGGGATAGGTGTTTAATGTAATTATGGATAGTTAGCTAAATGTGTGTCAAACTGTAAAAAAATGCTTACCACTAGGTAAGGCAAAATAATCCAAATTTCATTATGCTTTATGTCACATGTGATGTGTCAAACTAGGGAGTTTTCGTGATTCTGAATCCATTCCAAGCATTAGGTTTGCACGAAAACCACTCCTTGGGCTAAATTCGGCCATAACCACTTGCTCTAATGTGCTGACCTCATCACATTTGTGATGAAGGCTATGTCAGTTTTTATCGGAATGAGTGTTTTTGTGCAAAACTGATGCTTGCATTGGATTTTGAATCATGAAAATTCAGACATTTGATACGTCACATGCTACATACATAATGAAATTTGGAAAGGTTTCGCTTATATAGGTTGTGTATGGTACCCCAACTTTCAGCAGCCAGCTGTCACCATGAACATATTTGTGAAGAAAGCTAGTGGTAAGCATTTGTTTTGCAGATTTGCCAGACATTTCGCTAACTTTCCCTAATTAGTTAACTTTCTGCACAATGGAAGAAGAGTTTCATATATAAATGCACTAAGGCGCTCTTTAAGTTTGGCATATTTTGAATCTATGCTGCAGTGACAAACCAGTGGATAACCGATCGTTTAGTCACCTCCTAGGTAATGAAGGTTTGCAGGTAGAGTGGAAGTGAATTCAACCTGTGCAAGTTGCACCAATGGGAGTGTCAGGGAGCGTGGTTGTCCACAGAGTGAGTGTGTGCGTGCGTGAGCGTGTGTGTGTGTTGATCGTGATATGGTAGTTGCTTTGTGTATTTTTGCTTTTCTTTCTAGAACGGTGTGCTAGCCTAGCTCCAAATCTGTAGTTTTTAGGCTTAAGCTACAAGCTATCAGGTATCTAAAGCAGAGGCTGCACTGGAGTGAGGCTAGGAGATCTCAACATCGAACACCAGACTGATCTTTCCTTTTCAAGATGCTTGTGATCAAATTATTCGATCAATTTCCTAAGATATTAGTTGTAATGTGTGTATGGACAATAGATATATGTTGAATATGAACTCTATTTTTGCTTGTGATCAGATTTGCTTGTGGACTATGTAAGTTTCAGCTTTTATATAAGATTGTTTTGCCTTGAATTCTTTATAAGATGGCTCTGCAGCACCAATGTAGATAGATCTATCGGCTCATGCTCTCAAAGATCATTATTACCTGATGGCTTTGTGCCTTACATAGTGATGCTTTGCTCATTGTAATCTCAATAATACTGTACAGTTCATAGTTTGATTTCCCCTCATCAGTCTTCAATATCTTTATTTACATTTAGCAAAGGGAATGTGTGCTGCAAGTCTATCCTCTTAAAAATCACTTGTGTTCAGTTGCTATAAAATAATGCTGATTTGCATTTTCTTAGGCTTTTAGCTGTAATAAATGGGATTGGAAAAATATGTCGGAATGGACCATTTTAATATTATGAAAATAAAAGTGTGTTGGTCCTTTACTGGAGTAAATGTTTATTTGATTGTTTAATTGTTGTTTATTCTGCCATTTCTTTGCATTTCTTGAGTTTAATTCTATTCTGCTCGCTTACTACTTTGTTGACTTTAAACAGGTATCCTATTACTGTCCATTTTCTCCTGTGCAGTCAGTGATGCATTCATTCACTTATCTGTTCTCTTCATTCTTGTCTAGCTGTGGAATGCCAGGCTGATGGGGAGAGCTTCCTTGTTCCAATAGCAGTTGGAGTGGCCCTTCTTGTTCTTATTTTAATTGTTCTTATTGCCTATTTCATTGGAAGAAAGAGAAACCTAGCCACTGCCTATGAGTCTTTCTAATGATGTGGTTCCCAAACAGTGTGCTGAAGAGGCACGCTAGTGTGCCGTGATAGTCCAGGTGTGCCTTGGGATTTTGACAACCACACATTATTATTCCAATTTATAAAACTATACAAAACATTAATTGTTTTTAATTTATTGTTTCAGAACTTTATGCAAATTCTATGTATGAATGCATACAGGTACATTTAACATGGCACATACCCAGGTATCTGTGGGTGCATGGGGTAGCTGGGAGGCTCTGTGTCAACCCATAGGATCCCCTCTAACAGAGAGGTCTGTTAGAGTGGGATCCTATTGGGGAGACAGAGCCCAGGAGGTTCTAGGGGGGAAACTCCATAAAACAGTGACTCAGCTCAGCAGGTATATGGGAAAATGAAGGCCTGTCCCTCAGATGATTAGTGGAACTAATTTAATGGCCTGGAGGTCTGTCAGACCTACTACGATTTGGTGCTATGTTTATATAAAACAAATTCAACCTGGCATCCCTATTTTGGGCATGTCGTTAAAGGGACAATTCAAATTTTAGTATTCTCAAATTTTCACAAAAATTCAAACATTGGAAGGCAATACAGTTTGCCTTGTGATACTGTCTTGACCATTGGTGTGCCTTGGGCACAAAAAGTTTGAAAATAACTGTTCTAATGTATTATGCCTTACTCAGATGTTCATGATGGTATGATACTGAGGGAAGTCAGTTCATTGATCGATACAAGTTTGATTTGCTGCCTGCACATAATTGTGAAAATTATCTGATCAGTCTCCTGTGTGTATTGACTTTTCCATATAGTAGTTTTGTTGTCTATACTCCTAATTCAGGACTAATTTATTTTATTACAGCAGTATTATTAATTTAAGTGATAACTTATATCTGGGAATATTGAATGACTCATTTTCCCCACAATGGATTGAAGACTAGATTGCTGATCTGAGTTTGGCTTTGTTCAACCAAATGTATTCTCCCATTTTCACCGCCATTTCTGGCCAACTAAATCTCTAACCCGCTATTTCTGTGTCCCCTTTTCTCTGTCAGCTGAGGAATGCTTCCTGGATTCTGACTTGAGCTTTCTGGTGCCCATCGCTGTGGGCGTGGCACTCAGCTTCCTAATCATCCTTGTGCTTATCTCTTACCTGATTGGTCGGCGGAAGAGTCGCACTGGCTACCAGTCTGTATAATCCAACTCACAGCTGCTTCTGCCTCTCACCCTCGCAACTCTCACCGCTTAAAAACAAAACTCTTCCTATGGAGGCAGCCTTCCACCCCTTTCCTGTTGCTTCCCTGGCATCCTAAATTACTCCTTTCCACTTTCCCACAGTGATTTTCCGCTAATATCTTCTCCTATCTTGTCCCTTTTTTGTAATTAACTTAAACCGCCACTCAACAGTGATTTCTGTCACCAACCATCGCTGTTTTGACACCAATGACTGACTGAATTACCAAAACAGATTGATATTGCACCGTTTGCATGTTATTGATGGTCTCTGTTAGCCATCCACATCCTCTCAGAAAGGCTTCCAAAAGGCTCTTTATTCTCACTTGTTTAATGTGCTGTACAATATATCTATGTAAATGACTCTTGTATAGAATGAATGATGTTTTTTGATTACTTGTTATTTCATATAACGCCATGAATGTATGAGCAAGCTAATAGAAACCTTATCATAACATTATTACGCAAACCCATTGTTGTTGACCATTGTTTTCTTGATACATTCCTTATAATTAATTCACAGTATTCATAACAGAGTGATGTATCTTTTGCACATGCTCACATAAAGGTAGCTCAGTGGAAAGATACTAACTTTTCAAGACAACTAACCAGCATCGCAAACATTTTTTGTTGTAAAGGTAATTTTTGTGTTTATATTTCTTCCACTGTTGCAAAGTCCCCTCTCAGGGAAAGGGCATGGAAGATGGGATGTGTTCTTAGTTGTGGTTGCGCTACCTTTGCCCTTAAATGTACATTTCGCTCAAGTAAATTACATTAATATTAGTTAACATTTTGTAATTGTATTGTGGTTGTGTCCTCACCTGTTTTAACCTGGCCCTGTTCTTTCAAATAACAAATACACAACACATTAGCCAGAGGGAAGCAAATTAAGTTTTTTGCCGTTAGATCATGATTCTGGTCGAGCAATTGACTCGGCCCAACATACACCAACACGCCACATGATCTGTCCTAAGCTACCATGCTTTAGTACAGTTCCATTAATAACATGAGCCTTTATGCAGTTATATGAAAGTCATAAAATCTCATATCTAGCTGTTTATTAGTCATGGCTTTAATTTTGATTCAACCCTTGTCCCACACTAGTACATGTGATCACACATTCACTCCCCGCTAGAAAGTTAGATAGCCTTTCTTTTGCTCTTTTCAGTTAGCCCTTCATGTAGCTCATCTCTATCTGATGAAGAATCTGGTATAAGCTTGTTGAACATAGTATGTGGGGAATAAATTAAATAAAGCTTTCTTGTTTTGTATCACTTTTCTCTGACTTTGTTTTGCTACAGCTTTGTGTTTTATTGCAGTGCTGCAAAAGACAATTAAGGCACACAGTATGTCTTGTGACAGCATTACACTAAAGAGTAAGCCATCATACTTAAGTACATTGTGAATTATTCTGTGGTGTCTTTTTTACTTTACAATTTAGGCATTTAGCAGACACTCTTAATCCAGAGCAATTTACATTAAGCATGGACAAAAGAAAAATCATGGCAATACATCATAAACATACAAAGTAGTTAATGTGAATCATACATAAGCTTTAAACTTTGAACATAAGAATCAAACTTTGAACAGTAATGTGATTTTTATGACAGTGGCATGACTTGTGCCTACTATTATTGCCGTTCCACAAAGGAATTCAGCATAACACAACAACAATAGATTCACATACTGTGTTAATCTGGTCTATTAAATGCTCAGTCAAATGACTTTTATAGCCTATAAATTCTTTATACATTACATTTTAAATTTGATTTGATACATTCGTCATGTAGTTTTTGATAACCACTGTGAAATGTGTGTGTGTGTGTGTGTATGTGTGTGTCAGTGTGAGAGAGAGATAACTGGCCTATTATAAAGATACACCATAAGTCACATGGGAAGGAAAAACATAAAGGTTTCACAAAGACAAACTAGTTCACAGTATCTCTTCCTTTTATTGATCACAGTCACCTGTTGTAGTATATTTTCAAAAGCAGCCAGATGTTTTTACAAAATAGAAGGCAAGAAATGACTCGTAGTGCTTATTTCATAAATGTAATATAATATACTGACCTACTCAACAAAAAGGTAATACTGTATTTGCAGACATTTATTATTGTTTTACTGTGTAAGTACAGTATAAGTCCTGCATTCAGACAGTGTTTTCATGATAATCTTGGAAACCATAAAATATACATGTTTGAAAAGTATGCAAAAGAAATTAGTACACACTTTGATGTCACACCAAGTGTGTCACACAACCATATTCTATCCTTATTTAAACAGTATTTGTAATTGTCTATTAATGTTTTAAGTTATTTTGCATATCTAGAAAAACTAACTATTGGGCAGTGCCTTCTATATTGTGAATTTAGTTATATTAATGTGCTAATCATTACAAAATGTCAGGTATTCAATGGTAATTCATTCTCTACATGTATGGTGCTCAGCAACACTTTCAATTAAGAGTGTGTGTGTGTGTGTGCGTGCGTGCGTGCGTGCGTGTGCGTGTGTATGCGTGCACGTGTGCCAATGAACGCATACTCCAGCAACATTCTCAGGTTGCAAAGGCAGCTACATGTACAACAGCGGTGGGACGGTGGGACAATGATGTCTCTCCAGTGACATTCTTGAGGAATTTGCTTTTCTAGCTGAAGGCACATTGACATATGAATGAAAAGGAGCGAGAGGGAACCCTATGTAATATATGTCAAATAACGGTTCAACTTGAGAGTTGTCATAGATTCTTCTCATCTAATGTTGCCATGAGAGCATCCCACTTGATGTGCTCATTTTGACCTATGCTCCTACATCCAAGGAGAAGGTAATACTGCCCAGGTAGCGGTCATTGGGATTATCATTGATGATGCCCTTGCCATTGAGCTTGCACTGTATTTGGATGTGAGTGTCGTACTGTACTCCTGAAAAGCGCACGGCCACAACCGGTGATGAGTAGTTTACCTAGGAACAGGTGAGACATGGGAGGTTTGGGTCAAGACATGACGAGCCATTATCTCAACAATAACAAATATCATGAACAATGACGTGAATTCGCACAGCAGTTTGCGCTGAAGGTATGAAACCCATACTCACATGCCTTAGCTTCCCATAATATGGAAAGTACTTCAGGTCAAAAATGCTTTTAGGAAAGAACTGGAGTTCTCCCAGGGCTTCCGGTGGCCCTTTCTGAAAGAATGAAAAGTCACAATCTCAAAACTCAAGCCTAATTCGAATTTTAACTGTATGACTGCGAGGGGCACTGTCGTACGACAAAAATGAACGTTAATGTCGAAAAGTATCATCAGGACACTTTCATAGGGTAAAGTGGAATGAATGCTGACTCTTACTGTACCTTAACTCCGCAAGTCACATTTATTGCCTTGCCTTGACCAGGTAGGTACCCAAGAATCTATAAGGGAAATCAATATGTTGGAGGTATCATTTTCTGTTTTTGTTTATGCAAATAGAATATTCACCTTAAGCAGAGACAATTCCTGTATAAGCATGTTTTAAGTATTTCATATGACACTCAAATGTCCATTCATACAATGAACAATTATGCTGTTTAAAAGAATGGACTCAAGTCAGAGTCCAGTCGATCCCCAAAATGTCCACAAGAGGTCACTGACACTGTGAAAATTGGAAGGTCCTATAGAGTAAAATCCTGAATGTTGACTTTACTCTGAAAGTGTACAAATGGGAAAACCCAGGATTTTTTTGTGTACTGGATGCTTCATGATGCTTGTGTTATGTGTATCAATTAATTCTGTAACAGCATGGCCTTACCAGGACACGGGGCGTAGCCTACTAATACATTTAATTGCACTTGGCTTACTCTGTTCATTCGTAGGAGGATGCATGGCTTTCCCTGAGAATAGCCATAGTTGTGGTCCTGGAGGCCTGAACAGTCCCCCAGCCAGGACCTCTTGAACTGACATGCTTTTCGCTCTGCACTCTCCTCCAACTCGTCCTGCATGGAGTACCTCTCCTGTCCACAGGGGATATTCTTGCGCTCCTGAGCACCGTCATTGTATGCTGAAAGTGGTGAACAGTTTGTGTGTGTGTGTGTGTGTGTGTGTGTGTGTGTGTGTGTGGG
>OOFJ01079040.1:0-10268 GCA_900323375.1 Benthosema glaciale
CCCCCCCAGCCAGACCTTTACATCTCTCAACTAATGAGGACAGCCCTGCCTGAAAGAGAACTGAACTGCTGCGAAACTTGGTGGAGTAGTCTTGAGAGGAGAAAAAAAAACTGCACTGTGGGATGTTTTGTAATTTGTGTAATGGAATAAAATGTGTCCTTCCCCCTGACCTTAGATGATTTACAAACACCTGATTATATTATGTAGATGTGATGTAACTTACACCGGAGACTCAATTATTTTTTATGTACTTAAGTACTTTATTTCTTTTTTTAATACTTTACTCCACTACATCTCAGAGGTAAACATTGTACGTTCTACTCCACTACGATTAGTTGACGGCTTTGGTTATTTTGATTATTATTATTGCAAAATATAGATGGATGATCATGTATTATTAATATTATAGCCAGGTCAAGAAAGCTACTCAGGCAGCAAGCAGTAATCAAAATCGGCTCCACCTTACCAGCTACAACATTAAAGTATGTAAGGTAAAGGTATGCATTATTACTAATTGCAATGCAACACGAATCTTGTCAAATTATGCAAAATTATCACTTTTACTTTAGGAGAGCTGTAAGTGTATTTGTACTACTCACTATTTTTAATACAGAAGGACTTTAATTTGCAACAGAGAATTTCTAAATTGTGGTATTGCTACTAAAAAAAAATTACTACTCAAATCAAATGATTTGTTGAAAATTCAGTGCCGTGACCAGCGAGAGTTGCCTTTTTAAAAGAGCTGTGCAGCACAGCAGAATATTATCGGGAATTAATCGTAACAGACCACAAATGACCATGCATCCATCAATGACCACATTACCTTATTTGTCAGTGATGGGTCACCTTTGTGTGTGTGTGCGTGCTTCAATTTATGTAATTTCGATGCCAAATTATGTAATTTCGATGTAATTTTGTCATTTAGATAGCATTTTATGTAGACAGTGTATATGCATAGTCTCATATGTATTCCACTGTTAGAATGATGTTAGGTTCTTAGCTTACTGATTCTTGATGACAATCTTTCATGTATTTTATAGCATACAGTTCTTAATTACTGTAAATCACTCTGGATTAGAGTGTTTAAATGACTAAATTGTAAATTGTATGACCCTATTGGGGACATTATCAAAATTCTATTTTTGCCCGAGTTGGACATACAAATGAGTGGACAATAATCCCAGAAACGCAAAGAGCTGGCCCTAATAATGTATAGTACTAACAGTGGTTCCTTGAAGGTGGTCTGTAACTCTTGAGTGTACAAATGGGTACCCACTTATGTCTCGTGGACTCCTGGTGTACCATAGAAAAATCTGTGTCCTACTGTCCATATTCTGAAGAAAACATGGAGATTGACATTCAGTAAATGGCCTGGTTCTTAGAACAAGGTTGTGTAAAAACTAAATCTAATATTTGCCATGGACAAAGACAAGTCTTTGCCAGGGACACATTTTACACTGTAACTAAAAAAGTGGCAGTGGCATTAATAGGCATAAATCAGTGGTTCCCAAAGTGGGTTCCGGGGTCCTTGAGGGAGTTCCAGGGGGTCCCTGGGTCCCCAGCTAAATGATAGTTTGGAACCAAATGGATCCTTATTATGGGTCTGTAACTCTGAGGGTTGGTTGCATTTAATTTTGTACACTCGCAGAGTTAAATTAACATTAATTTTACAATATAAATTGTGGTCCCAGAGATAGTAATGACATTATGTGGGTCCGTAGCCTGTTGCATATCAAACTGGGGTGCTTGAAATTAAAATGTTTGAAAATCACTGCTTGAGCTGTAAAAATCTTCTATTATGGGGGTCCCTGGCATATCTCTTAAAACGGGGGTCCGCAGGCTAATGAATGTCATTTTGGGGGTCCTTGACATGAAAAAGTTTGGGAACCACTGGATTTTATTTTGGCGTTCAACCGGAAGTGTTTGTGGAGCCGCTTGCTGTTTTGTGTGTTTGACTTGGAGGTGGACATAGTGGACGCCAAACAACACGGAGCAAGACATTGTTTCATAAAAAGGTATTATATCCATTCAAATAAATGAACTATCGTGCTATGTATGTCCCTCTTCGCAGTTAAAGTTACTATCTACGTTAAAGCAACTAGCTACTAAAACGCATGCAGTACTTGTTATGTTTAGCTAGTGATTCATTTATAAAATACCAGATGTGCAAGCTTACAACTTTACAAGGGTGACGGTTTTTGATATTGAAAGGCTTATCTCCGCGATGGGAAACGTCACAGAATCCCACCTTTTGTGTAAAATCTATTTTGTTGGCCAGAAAACGAAATATATAATACCAGCAGCATGTCGATTGTGGACCAGGCGGATATTGTTATTATTATTTACCCAAGTGCGCCACCTACAGATCTGATCAATAGCATTTTCCTATTGAACAAATCTGTAGGTGGCGCACTCGCGCCAATCGCCGAGATTCCCCCTATGGACTGGTTTCCCCTGAAAATGACATAATTTCATGTTCTGCCCCCAAAAGTGGATTTAACACAAAAGTTGGGGTTTTAAGACGAGATAGTTGTATAAATAGTAGATAGTCTATACAGATAGAGATAGTTGTATAAATAGTAGATAGTCTATACATACATAGAGATAGTTGTATAAATAGTAGATAGTCTATACAGATAGAGATAGTTGTGTAGATAGTTGTATAAATAGTTGTAGTTGACACTTCGCACGTTTTATGGTGGACATTTCAGTCTAGGGGGAATAACAATGCCCTTATACAATGCTCGCTACGGACCAGAGCTAACGATATGCGTAAGATTATTCATCGCCGTATATACGACGAGGCGATGACTTCCGTTGGTCTGTAGATTGTAGAGCCGTTTTTTTGTTGGCCTTCGGATTACATTTATTTTGTCATATCATAGTTGATATATCCGAATGAACTGAAACTGAAAGCAGTCTGGACTCTGGAGTCCAGGCCCTTTTCCCTCCTAAAATGCAAATGACCGATGACGTCCTTCCGGCTTTATTTCGTGTTCTGTATTAGTTTAATTTTTTATTGTAAAACTTTATTTTTAGAATATTTTCAGTGACTTTTAAGTTTACTGTTAAAAGGTATTCGGACTAAGTTTAAATTTGACTTATAAATAGGATAATGGGAACAGTCTGATTACTTAATATTCTTAAATTTTCTATCTATATTTTTTATAATTGCTATATTTATGCTATGATTAAATAATTCTGACAATACTACTCAAAGGCCTACAGTAAATTGTGGAGTTCATTCATTCTATTCAGACCATGGACAGGGGCACATAAAACAAGTTAACAGTTTATGACAATAATGTAATGTTTTTATTTTCTCAGCGTTGCTTATAATCTATTCAAAATAATATATTGTAATACATTACATTGTTTATTTTATTTAAATTTCCAGGTTTCTGACCTGTGTAATGTGGCCAGATTGTTATAACAGAGTTATAACAATGTGCGGTTTCTGTCAAGCCTATTCGGAGGGCAAAAAAAAAATTGAGATCCGAACAATTTACACTTGACCTATTCATCCAGCAGTGTGGGACTCGGAACTAGCTAAATGTTACTTCATGGTCGTCCAAATGGTTCATGTACCCTCTCTGATGTACGGTGGTCCTCTGATAGCGTGATGAACCGGTTCCAAATGTAATGGAATTGATTCTGGTCCCTCAATATTAAATCCGGTTTCCGGATCCCAACGACAGGCCTGGTTTTAGATCATTGCTTGTAGATCTGCTATTTTTGAAAATCTTGAAAATGTGGTCGCAAAATGAAACATTTGAGAACCATTGCAGTTGCACATTCAGTGGCTAATATAAGTGTAGTCCGTGACAGACGGGCTCCTGTTAACTTTAATGTCTGTTCTCTCTTTGTGCCTTTCTTCCTCTTCCCCACAGGTGAGCCCGCTTAGATAGGCCAACATGTCAAAGATAGACAAAATGAGTATCCTGGGGGTGAGGAGTTTCGGGATTGAGGACAAAGACAAACAAGTCATCACTTTCTTCAACCCTCTCACCGTGCTGGTCGGACCCAACGGAGCCGGAAAAACGGTGCTGTCTTTATTTCAGCTTAGCTTCATAGTCTTTAGAACTTTTTCAAAAAAGAAATTCCCCCAAAAAACGTTTTTGTTATTCCATACAATGTATATTTTCTTGTTGAAGCCATTTAAACCATTGATCTCATTATGTTACCCTTTGTTTTCTGCATCCAGACAATCATTGAGTGTTTGAAGTATGCAACGGCAGGCGAACTTCCCCCTAATTCCAAAGGAGGTGCTTTTATTCACGATCCAAAGGTGAGATGAATGTGCTCCTTCAAGGGGGAAATCATACTCTAGAACAGGGGTGGGCAAAAAGAAAAAGAAAAGGGGTGGGCAACTTTGACAATTTGGAATCCTGAGGGCAAAAAAAAAAGAAAATGGGTGGGCAACTTTGACTATTTGGAATCCTGAGGAAAAAAAAAAAAGAAAATGGGTGGGCAACTTTGACGATTTGGAATCCTGAAAAGTAACATGTTTATTTCATTTCAAATGCATTTTAGTGATAGTTATGTTTATTATTTATGAACTATAAATACAAATACATTGGACATTGGACAAGGCAATTCATTTCTAATACTAGTCATTCAGCTATATAGAACATATATCTATATCTTTATCTAACCTGCGGGCAGCATTAAGTGAAGGTGGGGGGCAGTTGCCCACGTATGTGCTAGACTGTATGTGATTATGGTGACTTAGTGGAATGAAAAGGACATTGTAACTACTGTAGCTTTTACATTATGTATTGCAGTGTTTCTGTGTCGCCCACTTGGGGACGCCAAAGGACAAAGTTTGTGAGTGTCAGTTGGCGCTGACCTGCTGGGCAATAGCTTGACTATAATTATATGATCTAATGCTAATAATCTTCATTATACAAATAGTTATATCAGCAATTATCATTCTGTTATGTGCTTAGAAATATGCTATGAATGTAAGGCGCCAAACTGAAACGTAACAATGCTATTTAGGACTGCTGTGGATGAAGAGATGTGTATTGAGGTGCTCTGAGCCCAAAAGTTTTGAAAATCTCTGCTAAGGTTCATTTGGTAAACAAGATGTTTTTCTCTGACTGTGACTATGCCATACAGTGTTGATTTAGCTTTTGGCATTGTTTATTTTTTATTTTTATTTTTTTAGTTGAATAAACACAACATTGACATTTTTATTTTTGACTTTTGAAATGCCTGATTCATACTCGGCTGTGTGTAACTGGCAGATCTACAAGCTCACAACGTGTCGTGCATGTACACAACCAAACATAAAATGGCTTGTCTATCAGTTCTACCGAACCTCTTCTCCGCTAGTCCCTTGCTCCCTAACATTTTAGTCCTGTTTTCATTTATCGACACAATTGTCAAAATATTATTCAATCATAGTTTTAGTCATCGTAGCTTGTTTTTTTTTTTTTTTTTTCGTTACTGAAAACGGTACGTGGTCGATGAATATTTGTCGACATAGTTTTAATCCATTCTGGACAGGAGCATTATACTTTAGCTATTGAAAAATAGCCGATCTACAAGCTCATAGCGCGGCACCGAGTGCCACGCCACAAGCTTGTAGATCTGCTATCTTTTTTTAAATCTTAAAAATGTGGCACAAATCTTTGAACATATATTATTAAATTGTCAGGATTTAGAAGGCATTTGTAGAATCGTCTTCAGGTCTAAAATGGGTTTATGACACTGGGTGCTGTTCCATGTGTCTGCACTAGGACGCGCATGAGCCTGAGGTGCGTGCCCAGATCCGGCTGGTGTTCACGGACGTCAGAGGAGATAAGGTGGCCATCCAGCGCTCCATGTCCAGCACCCAGAAGGGCAAGACGCTCTCGTTCAAGACCCTGGAGTGCGTCATCACCAGGGTCAAGTAAGTCCAGAGGCTCTTTCGGGGTCGACCGCTTTTGCATTGAGCTGCGGTTCGTCCCTGTTCTGTTGGCATGAGAGCCAGGTGTTGTTTTTGGCAGCAAAATTTCCATCTTAGTTTTTATTGTAGTCTTTTGGTCACATTTTAGTCACCTTGGAATGTGTTAGTGTTAGTGTTAGTCTAGTTTTAGTCGACTAAATGTCATAAGATTTTAGTCGACTAAATCTGCAGTCGATTTAGTCGACTAAAATGTATTTTGGCAGGCCTTGATGCCGTCGCAATGACTGATTTTACACTCGCTGAAAATAGCCGATCTACAAGCTCACAACGTGACGCGTTGAGTGTAGATCTGCTATTTTCAGCATGCAACCAAGTGTAAAATGACATACTGGATCTCTTGACAACTAGTCCCTTCCTAACATTTTAGTCTAGTTTTTATTTGTCGACGAAATCGTCAATATATTTAGTCTTAGTATTAGTCATCGTGGATTAGCTTTCATTTTGTTTCCATTTAGTTTTCATCAGCGAAAAAAATGGTAGTCAACAGACATTTTTCGTCATAGTTTTAGTCGACGAAATCAACACTGGTTTGTTGGCATGAGAGGATGAGAGGACATGGAAACTTTAAATGGCACTTTATTGCACTTGAATCACAGCCACCCCTTTTCTGGTAGGGGGACATTTGTCAAAAAGTGCATATCTGCTGTGAGAGGGGCTTAAATGCTGCTGGATATGCGTATATACCGCATATGCCGCTTGGTCGGGGCAGGAACTATCCAGTAGAAGAGTTGCATTATTGAGGGGGCAGAAAACAGCCTGGTCACGCGGTTCATGTACTCTCGCGAGCCCATAGACTCCAATGCATTCCGTAACGTCCGGTTGTCACCATTCCTTGTTCCCCATTCAATAGAAGTCTATGTAGAAGAGCCGCCATTGGACTGGCCCCATGAAGTGAACGGAGTTTGCGTAACTCTGTCTATACTCTTAAGGATCTGGCCGGGGCGTCCCAACAAACATAATTTCCTGTATTCGAGATTGGGAACTGGGAAGCCATGTGGAGAGGTCTATTACCGGTGGTTTGCTGGTGATCAGGGGAGCAGAATTCTTTTGAAGAATAGCATATTCCTCGCTGCTCACTGTCAGGTGAAAAGAAGGGTAATGGCAGCGTAGCGTGTCTCGGAGGGGAGACACGGTACAAGGGTCTAAGTACAGGGGGACTTGGGAATCGACAGTTTATTGATTTTTCTTTTCAAAGAATTCTCAAAACAATTATTCACATATATTTTCATACACACACCCACATGGCAGCACAACATTAGAATAAAATCTTAAAAATAATAATAATAACAATAATAATCCTCATCATCATCATCGGGATATGTCCATAAATACAAGGCCAACAGACAAAAAACAAAAACAAAAAAAACATTTGACATACTGTAAAAAAAAAAAAAAAAAAAGGAAAAAAAAGCACTATGTCCCCATCACAGTTCCTTACCCCCACCCAACAGCTGACAACTCAAACTAATCCCTATACATCCAAAGCCTCTTCAATAGAACTGACAAAAAAAAAACGCACAAAACGTTGGCTCAAAAACATTGTACGCCAGTTTCTCAAAGTCGCTAAAACCTTCCGACCGAAATGAAGCCCCATCTCATTTTGTCTCCCCTCAGGAACGGTAAGAAGGTGAACCTGTCGTCCAAGTGCGCGGAGCTGGACAGAGAGATGATCGCCGGGCTGGGCGTGTCGAAGTCGGTGCTCGACCACGTCATCTTCTGTCACCAGGAGGAGTCCAACTGGCCCCTCAGTGAGAGCAAACCGCTCAAGGAGAAGTTTGACTCAATCTTCGCGGCCACAAAGTAAGTAAAGCCGACAGTGCATTTGTTGTTTGTGTGTGTGTGCAGGGTTTGAATTGTAAAAACAAAATGAAAAGGGAACACAGGGAGGCGTCGATTTTCGCCCCTGATACGTACGTAGAAAATAAATAGGGACACACATTGCTATAGTCTATACTCTATAGGAGTGGCTAGCACCACTCAAAAATGCAGGAAACGTACAGGGAAGACTGAAAAGTGTTGGAATGGCTTACATCTGTAGATTATAATTGAAATGATAATGATCATGTCGTTGACGATCCGCCAGGTACATCAAGGTGCTGGAGACCATGAAAAAGCTGCGCGTCAAGCAGGACCAGACGGTCAAAGAGTGCAAGATCGAGATAACCTACCTGAAGAAGAACAAGGAGAAGGCCCAGCAGCTCAAAGACCAGCTGTCCTCCAAGGAGACCGAGCTCAAGGTGTCCAGAGACCGCGTCCAGAAGATCGAGGGCCAGATGGAACCGATGGAGGTGGGCCGCCATGTTCTCTCTCTTTAGGTCATCGAGACCTGACACCAGACTCTACAAAACGAAGTTGTAAATCCTGACTGTGTGCGTGTGAGCTCGACCGATGACTGCTTTTCAACTTTGTGCTTTACATTGCAGGGGCGAATGGACGACATTAACCGGGACCTGGGCAAGGTGATGAAACTGGACAACGACATCAAGGCTCTCGACAGCAGAAAGAAACAGATGGAGCAAGACAACAAAGAGCTGGAGGAGACCATGGAACAGGTCGGACATGGAAGACTTTCACACATTCTGCTAAACTACTCAAGCCATATGTGCACTTTGTTGTGCGGAAATAGCAGCTCACAACGGGCCACATTGTGATGCGTTGTGAGCTTGTAGATCAGCTATTTTTGCTGTATCCTTGCCTAGTGTTACGATCCTTTAAACTTGGCTCAACCAAGGAACCATAACATAAAAACAGGACACAAAGTCAGGTCGAAATTGTACAAAAATATTTACAAATGTATTTAAAACTGAAGTTCAGCAAAACAGGGACATTCAGGACCAAGACTGAATGAATGAATAAATGCCTGAATGACTACTAGAATGAATAACTGAATGAATGGCTAGATGAATGAAGGAATGGACTGACTGGACACAGAAACACTGAATAACTAATGAACTAATAAATAAGTGCTGAAATCAATAATATAAACTAAAGACCTAACTAAGTATCCAAAGAAAACAAAGTTAACACAAGCAAACAAAAAGATGAGCTGGTTTAACTAATAAGTGGGGGAGCCTGGGCAGCTATGCACTATGTGCATGTCGGAGTGCCCAGACTCCCCTTAAACTACCAAAACAAAGAAAAAGTCAAATCAAACACCAAAACAAGGATACTTACAACCAGCCCATCAGAACCTTAACAAAAGAATAACAGGAACACAACTGTTCAGTTTGGGCATTGGGGAGACACTGAGCTGCTGCTCACAGCTCCTTTTATACTACTCCTAATCAGGACACGGCTGACACAGGGTGTGACCACCAGATTGACAGGGTGTGGCCACCAGATGATTGACAGGTGTATGTTAACACCAGCAGAGGTCAGCAATGTTGCACACTAGATCAGAACAAAGACAGAGTATATTAATGAACAGAACTGACCGATGCCAGATTATAGACAAGTATATATGATTATAAGGTGCATAGTGTGCCAGCACACAACACCATGCTTTGATGCCATGTGTGATTATGTTGCTAGCACATAACACTAGTTTCACAGAATTCTCTGCCCTTTTCACAGAATCCTTTTATGACAAATAGATCTCAACAGGTCAAGGTAAACTCGGTACTCTCCAGCTCTAAGTTGTGCAGCACAGGTTTGCCACAAGGGGGGGTGAGCTCACCCTTTCTCTTCACTGCATACCCGAATGACTGCAGGAGTAGTCTGCCAAACAACTACATCTTGAAATGTTCTGATGATACTGTAATAGTTAGCCTGTTGTATGCTGTTGAACGTCCAGAGTGATACATCAGTGAGATTAACAGCTTCAAAGATTGGTGTGAAAACAGCCATCTTATGTTAAATCCCACTA
Organism: Benthosema glaciale; assembly: GCA_900323375.1. Classification (NCBI taxonomy): domain Eukaryota; kingdom Metazoa; phylum Chordata; class Actinopteri; order Myctophiformes; family Myctophidae; genus Benthosema; species Benthosema glaciale. The sequence goes on from OOFJ01079040.1 coordinate 9,819, forward strand.
AAACCAAAGAGATGATCTTTGACCCTAAAGGTGTCAGCACCCATGAACCTGTGGTCATGGGGGGCACACAAATTGAGCAGGTAGTATCATACAAGTACCTGGGGATCTAAATGGACAACCAGCTCAAGTGGAATGTCCATGTGGACTACCTGTGTGCCAAATTAGCACACCGCTTGCACTTTCTCCGTAGGCTCAGGCTTTTTGGTGTGAGCATGGGAGTCATATCTACGTTCTATGATGCTGTGCTAGGTAGCATCATTTGTTATGGCATGGCAGCTTGGTTTGGGACTCTTTCTGTCCAGCTCAAATCAAGAATAGCTAAAATGGAAAAAACAGCCATGAAGGTAATTGGTAGGAAAGACTCACCATCGTTACAGTCAATCTTTGAGAAAACGGTGGTTAGCCTGGCAAACAGAGTGTTGTCTGATCCTACACATATATTATATTCAG
>OOFJ01079045.1:0-15974 GCA_900323375.1 Benthosema glaciale
ATGAACTATATATACTAAATATATATTGACAATTTTGTCAACAAATAAAAAACAAAAATGCAAGGAATAGGAAGTGACTAGTGGCAAAGATCCAGTATAAGTAATTTTCCACTTTTGCATGCTATGCACTGTAGACTCAGAGTTTATGTAGACCTATAGCATTTTCTACTGTGACATTCTTAGCTTATGTCTGATTCACATTAACTTCTTTGTATGTATACGATGTATTACCATGCTTTCATTTCGTTCATGCTTATGTAAATCGCTCTGGATCAAGAGTGTCTGCTAAATGCCTAAATTGTAAATTGTATGCTGACAATAGCAGATCTACAAGCTAACAACGCGTCACAAGACTGATGCGTTGCAGCAATATTGAATGGAAAAAATTAATTAAACCCCTAATTAAGCCCTGTTGAGGACTCTAGTTTCCGCAGGCTGCCGGGGCGTGGCTGCATTAAAGGACCACTTCACCACTTTTCAACCTATCTTCATATAATTGGTCCTCACTAATGTTCATGATAAAATAGCACTATTTTTTTCTACTCGGTCTGTGTCTCATAGGAGGGCTGTGGGCAGTTCAGAAACTGTCCTCCATGCGCATCATCGTTAGACAGACTTTTTTTTAAACAATATTTTTTTGAAAAAATATTTATATTTTTATCATCATGAGAACGATGGCTTCCACTTTCGCATTGGAACTTTTCAGGAAAGGAAAGCCTGCAGTTTTTTATTAGCATTGGATTCCCCATTGATGATGCGCATGGAGGACGGTTTCTGAACTGCCCACAGCCCTCCTATGAGACACAGACTGAGTAGAAAAAAATGTTGCTGTTTTATCATGAACATTAGTGAGGACCAATTATATGAAGGCAGGTTGAAAAGTGGTGAAGTGGTCCTTTAACATTCATTTTACAATATAAATTGGGGGTCCCAGAGATACAAAACGCCAATGGGGGTCTGTAGACTAATGTGCATGTCAAACTGGGGGGCCCTTCAAATTAAAATGGTTGAGAATCACTGCTAGTAGAGCTTAGAGTATGTAGTAGAGCCATAAATATCTTATGGGGTCCCTGGCATATCTTTTCAGGGGGCCCGCGGCCGGGATCAATTTGGGGGTCCTTGACATGAAAAGGTTTAGGAACCACTGCTCTATAGGACCATGTTGTCTGTGTCTCTCTGTCTGTCTGTCTGTCTGTCTGTCTGTCTGTCTGTCTGTCTGTCTGTCTGTCTGTCTGTCTGTCTGTCTGTCTGTCTGTCTGTCTGTCTGTCTGAGCTCATGAGCTGGTATCTGTGTATGTATCTGTCTATGTATCTGTCTGTCTCATAGAGTTAGAATAATGGTGGTCTTGGTCTGTCTGCATACAGCTGTACAGAATAGGCTACAGACAGACCCTTTTATTGTTCAAACTATATAAGCTGATAGTATGGTATGGTAGTAGGTGTTTTCTCAGGGTATCCTAGCCCAAATTTTAGACTCTCGTAGATGTATTTATCGATTAGGACATTTTCAGAATCGATAAATAGTACATCTACGAGAGTCCAAATTTTGGACTAAGGGTATCCCTGTCTCTCCCCAGCTTCAACAAACATCTCTATCCTGATTGGATAGAATTGCAGTATCCAGACCTGAAAATGTATTTTCTGTAGAGAGCTGCATGCATGGAGAGACTCCTGTCACTAACAAACAATAGGCCTGTAATAGCAATATTAGGTTGTCTAATAAAAACAAGTTGCGGCAAAAGAGTTCCAAATGCTATACATCCATCCATTGAGTGAGATTCGATATGCCGGTCATAGACGGTACTACTGCCACTACCACCCCGCTTGTAGTTTCATGGTGAACGACAGCAATTTAAAAATGTTGGATTTCTGTGGAGTGGACAAGCAAGAAGAACCTTTATTAGGAATAACAGCGAATATTTCCAAGGCTAGGCTACTCTATTCAACTCTAAATAGTTTTCGTTTTGTATGAGTTTGGTGGTGGTGACACAAGTTGATGCCTGGACATAATAAGCGCTTGTCTGACAACCAATTAGCCAATCACAGCGCGACAATCGCCCCAGTGTGATTCCCAGAATCCTATGACATGATTGGATTGGATTTGGATCACAGATCATTTGCCCTACTGTCTTGAAGCTGCCTGGTCATTTTAGGGTGCAAATTAATTTAATATACCCCCACCCACAGGCACTTAAATAACATTTGCTGACTAACCCACTTGCATGGAAGCGAGGGTGGTCTGGTTATGTTGATATTTGTACACAAGATGGCCGCGTATAAGCCAGAGCGAGGTCTTACTTTTTATATAAACTAAATGGTTCAACAGTGCATGGCTGCCTCTCCCATAGGCTAGTTATATAGACCTCTCCTCCACTGTCTGTTAGTATACAGCGACGCGTAGTGGCGGATAATGATAATGCAATGCTTCCAGTATTATAATGCTTTCCAGCCCATGTACCACCCTAGTACGGTATAGCATATGTGGCAGAGCAGAGCTATTCTTTACTTATTTTTTGTACTTATTCTGTATTAACCTGATGATTCTTCAGAGTATTCTGGTTACCGGGGACCTGAAAGCGGGGTCCTTGATGGTGTTGCAAGCTCTGGTCCAGAGCTAATTCAACCATATGTTTTAATATCACCACTTTTCATCATGTACTGTACAATTATTTTTTCAATTTAATTACCGGTACATTTAAACCAAAACATTTTCATAAGGGTACCTATGACTATGTCTTAATTAAAATTAGTGTGAGAGTTTTGTGAGGAAAAATAAATCACCATTTCTTGGTTGTACCTCAGAGCCTCAGCTCTGAAGGAAGGATTATGTATTGGTCCCAGGGGGTGGTGGAATTACTTTTATTGTATATCACCCAACAGATGGATGCTCACATGGCTCAGAAGAGCACACTGAGGACTTAAAAGTTTTAGCTCAGGGGCAATTCTACACATAGGTAGACCTTCCGATTCCCAAATGGCCTTGACCCACTCAGTTACCACCACTGCCTCTAGCCCCCAGGGTTTGTATCTTTGCTGAAAGACGGCGTAAATCACAGGCTTCATCTATATGGTACAGACCTGACTCTTACTTTTCTTTCTGGGGATCTCAGGCGATCTCCCACCCGACGTAAGGCCAAACGGACTCTGTAGAGGCCTTAAGTTTGACAAAAGAATATTAGTGCTGTGTTTGTGACATGGAGACAATGGCTCATGTAGCCTAACCAATCAAAGAGCTGTGGGGCTGTGGTCCAGAGTCTCCAGACCAGACCTAACTAAAGCTGTCAGTATGTGTGTGTGTGTGTGTGTGTGTGTGTGTGTGCGTGCGTGCGTGCGTGCGTGCGTGCGTGCGTGCGTGCGTGCGTGCGTATGTAAAATATGCATGCACATCAATTATGTCAAATAGCGTGGAGTTGTGTATTTTCAGCATGGGTGAGTATATGGAGGGTCAGAGTTGCTGAACCATCATTGAAAGGGATTGGAAAATATTAAGTCTTTGAAGAACATATCTATCAAGGAAGAGGGCTACAGTTCAAGTAGGAAACCATGCAAGGCACCATCCTGCACATCAGGAGCAATTAGGGGTTCAGTGTCTTGCACAAGGACATTTCGACGCCAACTCTGGGGGAGCCCGGGTTCAAACTGGGAACCTTGCGGTTCCTCTACCCCTGCCCCTTGGCTGAGCACGGAATGTGATATATATGATGTATGATGATAAGAGCACCCCTCACTTCACACAAGTGTGATTTTATTTATTTTTTCTTTCTGAATACCATGACGAGGTACAGATTCCTCCAAAATAAAGGCTTCTATATTATGTCGAAACAAGTGGTTACCAGAAAGTACCACGCACGCACACACACACACACACACAAACACATTTCTTTACGTTAATTTATATATAGAGTTGCTTTTTTTTTAACTGTACCTGTGTGCTGTGGTTTATAGATGATGTGCTGGGGAAATTGTTTGTATTATTTTGCCTCCTCTTTGTTGAGGTGACAGTGTTAACAAAAATAACAAGAATGTGAGCTGTGTGAGAAAACAGTAAGACAGAAAGACAGTAAATCTCATAATCATGTTAACTTGTTAACTTTCGAGAACATCAGCTAAATTTAGGCCTACTTTACAAAGTATTTTACTTTGAGCAATATTGTGTAAAAATCTGACCAAATAGACTCAGACCCAGATAAGTTGTGTGCGGGGACCCCCAGGGTACCACAGCAAATATAGTACAACTATTCAAATTGTCTCCACCAGGCCGAAGGCCTGGGGAGAGTATGGTTTGCACTCTGTCCGTCCTTCCGTCCGTCTGTCTGTTACCAGCTAATCTCTGCCACCGTTGGCCTGGTCTATGCCAAACTGTGCACACACACAGGGGCGGCCTTAAGGATCAGACAGGAGGCCCCGTTCATGACGTCATCATTTTAATAATTCATAATTATTATTATTGTTTGGCTGTTTGTCCAAAAGACACAATAACTCCTCTCCCATGCCACTTCATGTGTTAATTTATCTTCAGCTGTACAGACTTCATTTGACACAAATCTACAGTGCAGTTTCATTTGTCCAAAACACAATCTCCTCTCCATGTTTCTACTTCCGCACCTGTGAAGCTGGAGACTCTAAACTCTGTTTCCTTCATTGTACAGTATTTCCTTCTCTTGTAACCGCAGTGGGGAGGCGCCACTGCGGTTACATAACTACAGTATGTTACTTATAGCGAGATGTAACTTACTATGTACATTTTCTTCATGTGGTTATAATTAGCATGATATTTATGTTAATATTCACTAACATCTGTGTTGCTTCTCCATGTTCTCCAAGAGGTTATTTACTATTAAGAGGATTTGATGCTTGATCTCATTAACATAAAAAAATAGTAAATGGTGCATTTATATATCACCTTTATCCAAGGCGCTTTACATTCACCCATTCACACACACATTCATACACCAATGGCAGCGGAAAGCATGCAAGGCACAACCAGCACATCAGGAGCAATTTGGGGTTCAGTGTCTTGCCCAAGGACACTTTGACCTGTAGACAGGAGGAGCCGGGATTTGAACCGCCGACCGATGGATCATTGGACGACCTGCTCTACCTCCTGAGCCACAGCCACAGTCGCCCCAGTTGAGCTAAACTAGCTAGCTACACTCCCATTCAACAAATATTTAATCTTAAACCCTTTAGATCCTCTCCTTCTTCCCCTACCTACACCAAAGCTCTTCGCAAAAAAAGCCAATCTACAAGCTCACAGCGTCTTGCATCGAGACTCATTGTGAACTTGTAGATCTGCTATTTGTGCTGAATGTCCATCCCAGTATTGTGAACTTGTAGATCTGCTATTTGTGCTGAATGTTCATCCCAGTATAGAAACAGTAGGGTTGAAGTGGTTAAACTGCAAGCAGAGACATGAAAAACAGTCAACATTATAAACAACAACGATGTAGCAATTTCCTGCAATTAAATACAGTATATAAAGTAAATGACCTGTACTTACACTGCTTTTTCTCACACAGGTCCCTGAAGGATGACTCCCCCACCCCCTCCCTCCTCAATCTATCCCACTCCTCACTCCCCATCTCTTACACCCATCACTCCCTCTCTCTGAAATAAAAGCATAAAATGAAATGCTAACTTGACCAAAGTACCCCAAAGAACCTGCACACAGGGGATGTGTGACATGATTTTATTTCATGCAAGTCAATTTGACTATAATGTAATGTAGTTATTCATTACATTCACCACCAAGGGACACTACTGGTCTGGGTAGGCAATGTGTGATGCATGTGATATGTCAAAGATGTCAATATATCTGGGCTGTATCCTGGACAATAAACTGACAGGTGAGGGCATGGCAACAGGAGCGATCAAAAGAGTAAATCAAAGGACAAGATTCTTGGGCAGAATCTCCTTCTTCGATAACAGGAGGGCTCTCAGGACATTAGCTGGAGCTATTATTCAGCCCTTGTTTGACTATGCTTGCACCTCCTGGACTCTCAATCTCAATGGCACAAAAAAACTAAGCTCCAGACCTCCCAAAACAAACTAATACAACTTCTTCTAGGCCCATGACCCACCTTTTTGTAACACATTTTGATAGGGGGGCTCCGGGTAGAGTCAAGCAGTTGAAAATGGGACTGACATTCAAAATTGTAAAGCAGATCTGCCCTTCATGCCATGATTGCCATCAGTGCCAATTTACCTGTTCCGCTGCTCTCACCTGAACCTCTAAAGACATGTTCAATGATCTGGTGCCACCCACTTTTAGAACAAATATGGGCAAATTCACCTTCCACAACACTGCCAGTCAGGTGTGGACTGCAAATTCACCTGTCACTATCATCCGGTCAATAGAAGTGTATATAGATCTAATGTGTTTTTTATTTTATTTTTTTGAGATATTTAAATTGTTGTTATTATTACTGTGAATTATTGCATGGGATGGACCCGAATGGAAACAAGCACCGAAGGGTGCTATCCTTTTGGATCCAATGTGTTTTACTGTACCCTACTGTAGGCCTACTGTTTGCATATTATTGTCTAATAAAATCAATAATTACATGATGCTAATTATATGTGCTGTAAATGTGTCTGTATTATGTTCTTTCTTATTGAATAAAACATATTGAAAAGGAACAAGTAAGAAAATGTACAATAATTTCAAACAAAAATAATAGCAGACAGGGCTGCCACCACTCCTGAATCCTGCAGGACTCAGAGAATCCTGCATTGTCAGTTCTCCTGAAGTCACCAAATTAAATAGAGCACAGGAACTTACATCGTCATCTAGCCCAGGAGTAGGCAACCTTTTCGACATGAAGTGCTGCCTGTCTTTATTTTCTTGGTAGTCGACGTGCCATATCGACATTATGTTTAATGATGACACCATATCAAAATTATATATTTCCATCCGATTTTGATTGTTCATACGCACCACAGCTAAATGATAGTTTGGAACCAAATGGACCCTTAAATAAAAGCATTTGTACTTGTTAGGGCCCACCATAGTGTACTGGCAATTCTATTAACCCAGAAATGGTGATTAATGCAAACTTTTATGATTGAAATGTTATCTATAGGCCTAATGGATGATATTCAGCTTGGTTGCTAAAAGTTGCACATTGAGCAATTTGAGTTATTAGCATAATATGTGACCACACCATTAACATCCTATATAAGGCAAAATAATGTAAATGTCATCATGCTTTATGTAGCATGTGATATATCTAACTAGGGGGTTTTCATGATGCTGAATCCATTCCAAGCATTAGTTTTGCATAAAACACACTCATTGGGCTGAAAACGGCCATAGAAGTTGCCCAAATGTGCTGAATAAGCACATTTGTGATGACGGGTATGGACGTTTTTAGCCCAATGAGTGTTTTTGAGCAAAACTAATGCTTGGAATGGATTCAGCATCATGAAAACCCCCTAGTTAGATATATGTGATATATAGTTAGATATATCACATGCTACATAAAGCATGATGAAATTTACATTCTTTTTGCCTTATATAGGATGTTAATGGTGTGGTCACATATTATGCTAATACCTCAAATTGCTCAACGTGCAACTTTTAGCAACCAAGCTGAATATCATCCATTAGGCCTATAGATAACATTTCAATCATAAAAGTTTGCATTAATCACCATTTCTGGGTCTAACATCATGGGAACTATGGGGGCTTCCAGTAGACTTTTCATTTGAATGGATTCTCCACAGTCCAATGTTGGCGCTGGCGGCCTATACACATGACATGACCATGATGGGACCTGCTCACTGTTGGCGCGTCACGCCAGTCATTTGGCGACGTCATTTCCTGTGTTGTTTCCTTTAGCAGCTGCTGCTCTGTTAGCCAGTTAGCTTAGTGATCGCTTGTGTGGTTCGAGGCACCGAGAAGTGGCATCATGTTCCGAGCCGTAGTTCGACTATCATCATCGGGGGCACGGAGTTTGGCCCGTTCACAACCCCGTTACACAGGTAGTATTCTATCTTCTCTATGTTCTGCTGATAATGTGTGATACTACAGTTAGCTCCCCGGCTGTGTTGTGTGTGCGTGTTGAAGGCACGGGTGACATTGCTTTATCTTTATAGCGGCGGCGGACCCCTTATTAATGTATTAAGCTGATTTACAACATTGTTTTTTTAAAACCTGTTCATAACCTGGTGAATTGGTATATCTGTATATGTTCGCGCATGAAACGTTACAACGATTAGGGAAAAGCCGATGACCTTGTGCCATATCAGCCATGACTCGTTTACACACATACACGCACCTGCTATAGTAAATCACTGTTTGCTGCGGGTTAAATCAGATGTCGTAATAATCAGCATAATGAGGGAGGACAATAATATAAAGCTAAAGCAACTTTGGCATAGATGGAGGGTGGGTCATTAACGTGTAATAAGATGGAACAGTTTAGCCCAGGCCAGACAGTATGGGTGCTATTATTGCCCTCGTCTACTCTGCTGTCCTCATTTGACTCAGAGCGGGGTTGACCTCCTAGTGCCATTACCTAGTAGTTCTTGGAACTGCTAGGCAGGGCTAGATCGACATTTCAAATAAAATGTAAGTTATCTTTTTTTTTATTAATGCAACGACCTTGTCCAATGTCCATTATTTGAGTGTTCTAACTGTTCAACAGTTAATCAAACAAATCGATTTAATCCATTATAAAAAATCACACCCATGTGAAGTGATACAAAATACGGGGAAAAAATAACAATAAATGAACATTATTGATTAACAAATTACTATAGTGGTCATGAATTATGTCTATTGCTTCATTGTTAATGGGAAGCTTTGTGTAGGACTGAAAGCCAATTTGCTCGTCCACATATGACGTAAATTCTCCATTCATTATCAAAGTAAGGGAATTAAATCTTTGTAGGAAGAAAATAGAGGATTTGCTCGTCTACATATTACGTGAATTCTCCATTTATTGGCAATGGCATTTAATGTTTGTTAGGACAAAAGGTTTAGACTTACGAGTTTCTGAACTGCCCACAGCCCTCCCATACAGAGGGCACAGACCGAGTAGAAAGACATTCTGGCATTTTATCATTATTAGTTGAGGACCAATTATATGAAGATTGGTTGAAAAGTGGTCAAGTGGTCCTTTAACCGGCTACCCTACAACAGTATAAGGTGCCATCTCATCTAAGATTGAGGTACACACATTTATTATGGTATGTTGTCATGTTCTCCAGCTCCCTTGGCCTCCAGGTTTTATTCCCATGGGGCGGTGGAGACGGATGAGGAGTTTGATGCCCGTTGGGTCACTTACTTCAGCAAGCCAGACATCGATGCCTGGGAGCTGAAGAAAGGTGGGTCTACTCTATAACTTTACTGTTCTGGTTCTCTACTGCAGTGGTTCCCAAACTGTGGTGCGTGCACCCCTTGTGGTGCGCGAGCACCTTCCAGGGGGTGCGCGACATGAAAAGGCTAATGGTGGTGCTATGGTTTTATTTGAAATATATTAACATATAATGACAACATGGCATTATATGTTGGCAAGTGTGTGCAGAATATAGCCTATGCTGCATATATATGCCATATTCAAGTTCATATGTTTGCATATATGTGGATAAATAGGAAATATATGTCTCTATATAGCTTATGCAATTTATATACGTGCAGGGGTGCGCCAGCTAGGTCGGGAGGTAACAGGGGGTGCATGGCCAAAAAGGTTTGGGAACCGCTGCTCTACTGGTTGAGGCTAGGGCTGAAATGAGTCTTATTATAAACTCAGGTCCCATAATAACACTGTATTGCTGCTGTGGTCAAGGTATTCATTGCTTTGACACAATTGACAGCCTGTCAGAACAGCAAAATGTACTCTTTTGTCCTGTCTGCTGGTAGACAAAAACTGTTCTACACTCGGTATGCATATTATCTTAACCCGCCATCAGTTGTCATGCAGTCATATGGTGTCATATGGCCATAAACGCTACCCTTAGACTGATTATAATAACCTTGTCCTATTTGATTAATAACTTGGCCTCTGTTATTGGCTTACATTAAACAGTGGTGCATTTCATATTCATTTAAAGTCCAAGGGCCCTATCGTGCGCCACCCCTCCTAAACTTATTTGCCATTTTTTACTATTTAGAAGGAAAATAAATAAATAAATAAATATAATGTATACATATATCCTATTGGCCTGTTTTTCTTTTTCAATACAGGGTCGTATTATAATCTGGGACTAGAATATTTGACATTCAATCAATGTTATTTTTCCACAAATGAGTCTTGAAAAATGGGGGTTGTCTTATAATAAGAGTCGTCTTATATTCGGGACAATATGGTTTGATAGTTGATAGCTGATCTGCATTGACATGTTGTGAGCTTGTATTTTAAAAGCTTTTTCAAAATGGCAAATACGTAGGGGTAAGATATAGAAGATATATCCCCAAATCACCCTCATTTGGTGCAGGTTAGGGTTATTGATTTTCAGATTCAGTGCTATCATATTTTTCTTTGGAAACATAATTACACCAAAGCAATAATTTGGACTTAATTTGGATTTTTGAGTCAAATGTTACCAAATTGTACAATTGTTTTAACTTGCTAGCAGTGGCAGTGTTCATTGGCATGCCAAAAACTACAGAGGCAACTGTAATTACTTGGTATTCCACGACTAACTCCTCTTTCACTAAACGCCTAGAAACCAACAATACTAGGTGTCTGTGATCTCCGAGACCATTGTTGAGCACGGATCTAAGTCTAATATAGGTTTTCCAACTCTCACCTAAAGGCATGAACACTCTGATTGGTTATGACCTCGTCCCAGAGGCTAAGATCCTGGACTCTGCCTTGAGGGCCTGCCGGAGACTCAACGACCTGGCCACCGCCGTCCGCATCCTAGAGGCTGTTAAGGTGGGTGATCTTGTATCTTGTGCATGCATGCATTTGTGCGACCAAAATGAGAATTCACATTACTGTGATTATGACAAGTATTTCTAGCTTTTAGCCTTGGTAACCTTTAAAGCCAGTATATGTGATTATCCAAAATTACTCGTGCAGACTGGTTCTGGTTTCAATATATGTAGAACATTTTGTTTCACAACATACATTGTTGTTTTATATGGATGAGTATAACAAATTCCTATTTATTAACAAAACATCTATTCTATTTAGATGGACAACTTGATGAGCTATGTGGGTCTACCCTCCCTGTCTTTGGGGCAGAAAAAAACGGAAATATAAAAACTAACATGTTGCCCTGAATCACATATCATCACTGTCATCCAAATTAGATTGCCATCTTTGTTGAAAGAAATGTGCTTCCTTTTAATTACATTCCTTTTAGAACAACCATAAGCCTAGAATAGCAGGATCACACCCAGATTCAGGGGTGGCCTTGGAGTCCCAGAATATTTTAATTATTATCCGTCATACACTATAAGGTTCTCTCTTGTGGGCTTATAAAACCAGCCACAGTGTTGGCATAATGACTGACTTTTTTTAAGAGGCAAGCATGACCAGACCAATGATTTAGAAATGATACTTCCTCAGGAGGCTTAGTATGTAGGTTGCTTTGTGTGACCGTGTCACTCAATGCTTACTCTTAACAACAAGACAACCCAGCTGATTTAAATACCACCCTCACCAGCTGAGAATGGGTCTTGACCCCACTGGTTGAGAAATGCCGCCAGAGGCTTATATCAGAATCAACTTTATTGTCACGTCACAGCCTAACCTGACTCCGCCAGATTGCGGTAGTATTGAGTTCACAAGTTCCCTCCTACCTTGATCTGGGCTCTCAAGCAGAAACGATGAACCGGTAGCAACGGGTCAAAAACATGATATATCCACATAATTTCGAGTTGTAGTCTTGTTAGGTTGTTGTTTACATTCGTGCTGTGGCACAGCTTCAATATGTCACCAGTCTCACGTACGCCTCTAGCGACCGCGTACGGACGAATATAGCTCCGATCAGATTTTGTTCGGAGGACATCGTCTCTACCCGAGAGCCTCCAGATGGGAGCAGTAGTAGGAACGCACTGCTGCCCCAGCTGGCGGTGTCAGGTTTGTCACAGCCAGGAGTGGGTGAAAATTGTTTTTGTGTAGTTTTCAGGAAGAGAGAAAGAAAAGAGGGGGGGGGGGGTTTAAAACGGTAATATATTTTCAAAAAAAGTGCACAACTTGTGACGATTTCTAAAAAATGCTCTACAAGCTTGTAGATGTGACATTTTGCAAATGCTATTCAGATGCTTTCCTGGTTTTAATGGGTTAAGGTGCAAAAGATTATCAGCACATTATTGTACATGAAATGAAGTGCAAACGGATATATTTAATCGTGTAAGCACTAATTGGGGTTTGATTTGTATGCTCTACAGGACAAATCGGGCCCCAACAAAGACATCTATCCCTACCTGATCCAAGAGCTGACGCCCACCCTAGCGGAGCTAGGTATCTCTACACCTGAAGAGCTTGGCATTGACAAGCTATAAGCGACCTCTGTTCTGGTGAGACAAGGCTATATATAGTTGTTTAAGTACTAGTAGGCCATTTAGAACTCAAAAGGTTGTGGGTTAAATCCCTCCTTGTACAGCCTGTAGTGCTGAAGTGCCACTGAGCAGTAATCCCCATGTCAACCAGTACTAGTAAATGCAATAGGCAGTTGCAGTATCCTTGTTTTTGTTATGGAAAAATCTAACGTATGTTCTGCTATTTTTTAATGGAGCATTTAGGCCATGGATTGTTTTTCTGATAATGTATGCAATTCATTTCAGTATATTCTTAGTTTTTTATAGTCTTTTGTTATGTACTTTTTTATCATTTCATGTATTTTTTTTACCATGTCCTGGATTTTTGCTTGTGAAATATAAATATTTTTATTATGATTATTGCACTTGACCCTGAGTGTTTTATATTCTAGATATGGGTTTCAACTAATACAGTGTTCTCTCTCTCACTCTTTTCAGGTCGTTGGATGTATAAAGAGGTGAATCTCTGATTATCTATGTCGATTGAACCCATGTCCTGTTGTGTATAAAATATGGCCCTAATAAAGAAAGAAATATGTAATTGTTTTTTTTTGTTTTTGTGTGTGTGTGTGTGTGTGTGTGTGTGTGTGGAAGAGACAAAATGTGTTGTATATGCAAAGCACATTTGCAAGAGGTTTATTAGTTTCATCAGTGTAACTGGATTTGCAAATAACCATTAGTTTGTTATGGTTGTCATAAATTAACTGATAAAAATGAAAAGCTTGCATTAATAACTACTGCTAAAACTCTCTCTCTCTCTCTCTCTCTCTCTCTCTATCTCTCTCTCTCTCTCTCTCATATACACGTCAACAGAACATTGTCTTATTTATACTGAATAAAAATCACACCTGATGGTGCTTATCCTCGTGACAGCACACCAACCTTGGACACCTAACATTTGTGATCCTAGAGGTCACCTGTTATTTATTTTAAAAACTATTTGAACTCTAAACAGTATAACACTGGAATTGTATTGTTTTGCAAATCAAGTTACAACAAAGATGTACCAGGGCAGGCCCAGCCAGTTGACAAATCAAATGACTGGTAGAAGCTAAACAGAATTCAATAGGTCAACAACAACGATGTAACCAGAGCATATAGAGTAAGACAGTTACGACATTAAGGGGCAGAAAACAGGCTGGTCACGAGGTTCGTGTACTCGCGCAAGCCCATAGACTCCAATACATTCAGTGACTTCCGGTTGTCCCTATTTGAAGCGCCTTCAAATAGGGACAAACCAATCGAAGTCTATGTAGAAGTGCCTGGCCCCATGAAGTAAACGGAGTTGTCATAACTGTCTTACTCTATGGCTCTGGGTGTAACCCGTCTTGCAGGCTTTGGTCGGTATACCGGAAGCTGGAAAATTCTACTCCCATCGCGCGAGAGTTTCGCTTGGTAAAAGAAAACCCAACAGATTTACAAACTAACAACGAGCCACGATGCGACGCATTGGGTAGCATGTACAGTAGATCTCATTTTGTAAGCCAAAGAAGTACAGGTTTAAGCCTAAGCTAGCGCGAACGCCGCTGATCACAGATACTAGACCGTCAGCTAGCTATAGCTAGCATAGTATTTGCAGATGACTGTAGACGACAACAGCCTAAACACATCCATGACAACAACGGGAACAGCGGTCAACATGATGTCCATACTGTCAGTGTCACTGGTGTAAAGTGTGACAGTTCAACGCCAACATGATGAACGACATCATAGAGGAGCAGGAGAGAGACACCCTGTTGGATGCACAAGCCAACAACAAGCCCTCGGATCTGACGGTATTTACAGAATAATTACTATGTAGTTCAGTTGGTACCTCGGATCAGGAACGTTAGACTGTAGACATGTCCCCAAAGTCCAGTGGGCTGTTGGTGTATGTTATTATTGTTGTTTATTTTGTTGGCGTACAAATTTGCAATAGCCTGTGATCAAGACTTCAATAGATGTACTTTGATCGGACTTTTACTTTCTTATATCTACGATGCAAATGTCAACATCCATAGTGTTGATCCAAGGCTGAATTATTATGAATTACGGTATATCTTCATTCATTATTAGGAGCCTATGGTTGATGTTGTGGGTGGGTGCTATTGTTATTGTATCAACGTACGCTTCTGTATGGGGTTTTCTTTTGCCCTCTGAAAGTAGATTGCTTTAGCTTAATGTTGCTGTGGATAAGTGGCTAGTGGCGTGGTTAAGGGTGTGACAATAACAGTCACATCATATCCACATGAAAACATGTTCTCTCATATACAGGCCTTCACACACTTCTCTGCAATCCAGTGACAGAGAGAGAGATGAAGCAGGGGCCCCTACATGCCTATTATTATTATTTTACTTGTTTATAAAGCTCTCAATGGTCTTGCACCTTCCTACTGTACCTACATGACTGCCTGCCTAGGAAAATCGTCACTAATGTGGCTTGTGCAAAGGTGCAGAAATTATCTATGTTACGATAACTGGTGTCACCTCGTTCTAAGAGGGGAGCCTTAAAATCCAGAATCAAATGTATTGTCGCATAACAGATTTACAGGTGTAAAGTAGCCTACTGGGTGGAATTGTGGAAGCTCCATCATTTTGTTGTTTTTCACAAAGAAAAAGGAGGGAGCACAGCTTGGGAAAGTGAGAGCAGGAAGAAAACAAACAAACAAACCTGTAAAGAAACATGTCAGCAAACAGGAGAACAAAAGAAAAGCAACTTGGTATATATACATAGATACACATAGATAGCACCCAGAACATCCACAACAGAGCTTTATCTTTTATCTGTATGGTCCAGGCCAGGCTGGACAAGAACTACAGCTGAAAGTGTCTTAACTGGAAGTACGGGAAGTAGAGGGCTATAAGTTCCAGTAGGCTGGACAACATGTAGCTCTGTACTGTACTTCCAGTTCCGGCAGCAGTCCTTTTCCAGACTTTTATCTCTTAGTGAGATGCCGATAAGACTGGGAAGGGAACAAAGTTAGATCTAGGCTAAAGCCAGACAGCATGTCAAATGTCTTGTACATGTGGAGTGGACCTGAAATGGATCAATAATATCACTCTGATGGACTCTCAGGCTCCCGCTAGCAGCACACGGCCCAAAACCGCAGATGGAGTTTTCAGGCCTGTGGAGAAGCGAGGCCCTTACATTATGTCCAAAGCTCCAGCCATCCACCTCAAACTACGTAAGTAAGCTGTTGACTCACAGGCACCAATAACAGGTTCTCATCTTTCCCTGTCTATTGTACTTATTTCATTGTGCCCCTCGTGGTTTTGCACTTGGTTCAAAGAAACAATAGTAGTATTTTATTTTATTTTATTTTATTTTATTTTATTTTATTTTATTTTATTTTATTTTATTTTATTTTATTTTATTTTATTTTATTTTATTTTATTTTATTTTATTTTATTTTATTTTATTTTATTTTATTTTATTTATTTATTTATTTATTTATTTATTTATTTATTTATTTTTTTATTTTTTTATTTTTTTATTTTT
>OOFJ01079047.1:0-10931 GCA_900323375.1 Benthosema glaciale
TGCACCACATCTGTGCGTGCGTGCGTGCGTGCGTGCGTGCGTGCGTGCGTGCGTGCGTGCGTGCGTGCGTGTTCGTACTGTACGTGTTGTAGCATCTGAGCCAAACCTTAAGACACAAGAGCCAGGACCAATGTCAGCCCAACAGGTATCATTTATTGCACAATCACAGCGGAATCAAGCTGGGGGGGGAAGGGATTGCAGATTCAATTATAACTTAAATTGAGAACAAAAACGATCCGGGCACTCAAAGTCAAACACGAGGAAAGCCTATATTAAATTAAAAATCACACCTGTGTGAAGTAAGTGGGGCAACTCTGTGTGGGGGTCCCTGGGGGTCCCCGGAACTTCCAGATCCACAAGACCCTACAAGTTATTTTATGCAACAAAGAGTTGTCGCTCCCATCTGGTGGATGAATTGGGCTAATGCCGGTATTCCGGCCTAAGTGAAAGTGAAAGTTAACTGGTTCAGAGAGTGGAGTGGTCACGTGGTTAATCTAGGCCATAGGTCATGCTCATCGCCGCCTGTACCTACCTACCCCACGCACTGTCTAATGAAGTGAGGCTTCACTGCCAACATGTTTCGACCATTAACTGTTCTTTATCTGTCTTGATCCCGTTTTTGACCTGTGTGAATGAAGAGGATATATGGGAGTCTTACCGCCAGCAAGCACGACCAGCACCTAGAGAGAGCAGACGCCAACTGAGAGTGAGGGAGACAGGTTTGTATGTTTGAGTGAGCCGGCACAACCTGAGTCAGGTTGGATTGATTAAGGACATGCTGTGGGATATAGCGTGCTTCTATGACGTTTCCCAAGCTGCGCCATTGCTCTCCGACCACCTCTGTCTTCCTCTCTCTGGTAAGGTGGCGCTTCCTCTCTCTGGTAAGGTGGCGGTTGGCAGTCCTTTAAGGCTTATTCAGAGTTTGATTTTTAGCGACCACCGCGACCACCGAAGCGGTGGTGAGTGAAAACAGAGCGCAGGGCTGGAAACAGCGGTGCGGTGCGGTGCTGGAGGTGATGTGACGTCATAGTTTTCAGTGATCGCGGTGGTCATTAAAAAGCAAACTATGAATGAGCCTTTAGAGAGACTCCACCGTGTGTACGTCTGTAATCCACGCGTTACACACCACCACAGAGAGTGCAGTGCCTGGCCTTGAGTCGGCGGGATACATGGATGTCCAGAACCGCCACAAAAGGCACTGGTCCAGCTCTGCCAGTGTACACAATAGAATGTGGATACCAGGATGTTGGCTGTTTGGCCCGACCTCAGCCCTCCACTTCCTGTGGTGCGCCAATGTATACATTGTTTATCAACAATGTGTACATGTTCTGACAGGCTGACCGATGCGGTAACGCAGAGCAGAATCTGCGCAGAATTTAATCTCTGAGAGATTAAATCAGCCTAAATGCTTTCACGTAGAATTCCCATGCCTCTGCCTTAGCCAATTGATTGCCATGGCAACCCTACACCTGCCATTTGATTAATTAACCAGTCCACTTTTCACAGTCAGTTTGCACTGTTCAGACACAGGCAGACAGACAGATACATATTTACAATTTTTTTCTTTCTTTTTACCTTCTTTTCTCCCCAATTTAGTTGTTCTGCACTATACACAAAAACACATTTCACCCACCTTTTTCTTGTAAAACTGTGATGTGACAATAAAGATGACTCTGATTCTATACCAATTAATTTGGTTTAGTAATGGGCTGAGTCGGACCAACGTGACGTCGGAATAACGCACATAATGCATCAGCACAATGACACGGCACCCACCCACACATTCCTGTGTTGTCACTGTTGTTGTATACTACTGACTCACCTACCAGTGAGGAGCCCCACCGGGATGCCTCAGAGCCTTCATTCTACTCCACCCCATAGATATATTAACGTAGACGCCCTTTCCGGCTCTGGAGCGTATGAGCTCAAGGGAGGGCAAAACATTCCCAATATTCCTTGCGAAGCACTGCGGAAGCATGAGCGTGCGTCACATAGCGCATGTACAGGTCTAATAAGTCCCGGAAAAGATGCACTGTGATTGGCCAGTAATCACTTGAGACAGCATGACAGCATACTTCCTCCCCTAGTGTAAATTCATCCGCCCCCTCTTGCACACATGTGGACAACAGCGGCCAATGAGGCATCTCATTTTTTTTTTATATCTCCCGCTCCTCCCGCCCAACACTTCCTGGTAGGACTAAGTGCAGTGACAATTATCACCCTTCCCGCCAGGCTATCCCTCCCCAGAACAGACTAATTGTGTTTGTGTAGACACTCGACAAAGCCGAATGCACCACAGGGATTTGAACCCACAGCCTCCAAGGTGGTGGGCAGCCTCTTTAGCACTGCCCCACCCGGCTATTTCTTTTAACATCCCTAACCAGGGAAGAATCATTTCCACTCCAGCGCAATAATTGCCTTGCGGGAGGGTTCTCTTTCTATCTCGACACTTAGAATAAGGTCATGGAGAAAATGGAATTGCGTTCAGATATTAGCTTTTATATTATTATTTTTCCGCCCCCTCTCTTTCCATTTTTCACTCACATTGTAATTCCGTGTCCTTTCTCGAGTGGTTTGACTGATCGATTAGAACAAATGCTGTTTCAAACTCATCATGCTGACCCCAGCACTTGTTAAGACAGGAAAAAATCTTTTGTTCGTCTCCGTTTGGTTTATCCACGCTCTCTCTCTCTCCTCAGCCCTAATGGAGATTAATTATCTGGCAATAACAATGGAGAAGAACAGTTATCGTGTAAAATGACCTGTCCTGCCCTGAATGAAAGAGCACTTTTTAATGAAGAGGTCAAAAGCAAAGCAGTGTAGGGTTCGCTGGCTATCAGTTTTTCCCATGACTTCATCATAGCTCTCAGGTCCCCTCCAGTGGTGGAAAGTACAAACAAGTACTGTGCTTTGAGGAATTTTGAGCTACTCTTACTTTATTATAGTATTTCCAATTGTCAATACTTGTACTTTGACTCCACTATGTACATCACAGAAGAAGATATTGTACTTTTTGCTCCACTACAATTATTTGAAAACTTTATTTACTATAGTTATTTTGTATACTTACTTAGACTTAGTTCCTCCCGTTCCTATTGGAACATTGGGCCCTCCATTTGCTCTGGACCCTGGCGACCTTCTTGCTCCGTGCCAGCTGACACCCATCTGGCTTAGCTCTTCCTTGGCTGTCAGTCTCCATTTCTTGTTTGGCAGGGAGGTCACCTTCTGGCATCCAGTCCATTGCCACACTTATTATATACATTTATTGAAAGGATGGACCCCTTGAGATGCATCTCATTTAGAGGGGTCCTCACTTCTCGGCAGTCAGAGTATGTGCTGTCTTTTCTTGGTTTATCCGTAGACCGACCTTTTCTGCGCGCCTCAAGGAAGATATTGGCCGGTATGACTAATCAGAGCTGTCCGTATATTTGAATTATTATTACAAAAAACACTAAAGCCCTTTGGATATTTGAAAATAGCCGATCTACAAGCTTCTAGGTCTGCCATTTTCGGCCCCAATAGAATGTGGATAACAGGATGTCTGTTGGGTGGGCTCTTCCTGTTGGGCGCCTATACCGTATGTTTTCATTTCCACTATCAGTAATGTATACACCAGGTGTATACATTTCTGATAGTGGAGGTCCTACTGAATGGCCCTACTGACAGATTCAGTAGTGCAGCTCGGAAACTGTCTGTAACTCTTGAGTGTGTAACATTGGAACCAAATGGACCCGTCTGTCTGTCTCCGATCCATTGACCTGCTAGATGCCTGTCATTAGCGCCGCCGCCGCCACAGAAGCCCAAAAAGTTAAGAAAACAGACAACGCCGACGGGCGCCACCCTAGCGCCACCCCTTCCACTGGCGTCTCTGGTTCCCATGGTGACACGTACATGCACCTTCCCTGTCGTCGACGTTGCAGGCAGGACGCCAAAAGCTGTGTTCCGCGAGGTTTATGTATCGAGCACCGAGCCATTCATTTTTGACGTTGCACGTCGGATGGTCGAGCGATCTTAAAGTCGCTATTGTGTCAACAAGCCACCTGTCTGTCTGTGCCTCTGCCTGCCTGCCTGGCAGCCTGTCTGCCTGCCTGCATGGCAGCCTGTCTGCCTGCCTGCATAGCAGCCTGTCTGCCTGCCTGCATGGCAGCCTGTCGGTCACTTCACTCGCCTGTCTCTGGGTTTGTCTAATATTCTGCCTGCGTGTCAGTGTGTCTGCCTAGCTGCTGCCATGGTTGTCTTTATACTGTCAATCAATCTCTCTCCTCTCCGGCCTGTCTCTTCCACTCTTTTAGTCTGTTTGGTTGTTTACTCACATTTCCCCGCTTCCCGTGCCTGCTGGTTTGTCCGTCTCCCAGTTTGCCTGTAGTCCGTCTGTCTGTCTATCCGTGTCTCTTCGGAGCTGCAGTGGTGGAAAAAAAGTACTCACATTTCTCAGTATATACTGTATGTATGAATACTGCCATGCAGAATTATTCTGTTCCAAGTAACAATAGGTTACTTGAGTAAAAGTACAAATGTATTGGTATAAAAATGTACCATAGCATGTACCAAAAGTAGAAAATAAATAATTATTATGCGGAATGTTTTCAAATGTGTAAAATATAAGTGTACGGTTGACGCCAAGGAGAGAACGTGCCCCCAGTGTCCACAGCGCCCCCAGTGTTCACAGCGTCCACAGCGCCCCCAGTGTCCACAGCGCCCCCAGTGTCCACAGTGTCCACAGCGTCCACAGCGTCGATGGCAGGAATCAACAGCGCTACCGACTGCTACCGTCCGTGCCTCCTCCAAGACTTTTCTTTAGCAAAGCAAAAAAAGCTTTCAATGTTGGCTCAAAATTCCAAACTCCAACCCTGCTAGAGACTGTCGAGGTGAAGATTATACTTTGTGGACTGCATGGTGCCGTGTGTGAACTTGGGTTAACCTCTGATTTATTGCCTACTTCCCTGTCCTGCTTAAAAACCTCACTTCACCAATTTTCAACTTCATCTTCATGCACAGTAATTGGTCTCCAAACTAATGCTCATTATAAGACGGCATATGGCCATATGCTTTGTCTCAGAGATGGGCTGAGGAAAGTTCAGAAACCTGCCGACCAATGATATTATTGATGGGAATTCGCAAACTAATGTACAAATTACAGCCTTTCTCCACCTGGAAGGTAAACACGCCGAAATAGAAGCCATTGTTCTTGTATCATAAAAAGAAATACACTTGTGTGAAGTGTGTGTGTGTGTGTGTGTGTGTGTGTGTGTGTGTGTGTGTGTGTGTGTGTGTGTGTGTGTGTGTGTGTATGCGTGCCTGCGTGCGTGCGTGCGTGCGTGTGTGCATGCGTAGTTATATTTCCTAACCATCTGTCCTGTACCAAGACATCAGAGACACATACTTTCCACAGATTACAATCACCCACGGAGGTTTGGAAACATGACTAATGACAAAGAAAACTCCCATATCTGCTGGGTGAAGTAACAATGTGCAAACTTTGTGAGCTGCTGTGACAGGAGTAGGATATCAAATGGAACATAACCACCCTAAAGACTAATCATTGTGTGTATTCCTCCCGATCTTGGTACATGGTACACTGGAGATTCTGACTTTCAGCCGTACATTTTGTTTTGATTGTAATGGTTCCACTTGTAATTGTATGTTTTCTCATGCTAATAAAGCCCTTTGAATTGAATTGTGAGTGTGAGTGTGAGTGTGTGAGAGAGAGAGAGAGAGAGAGAGAGAGAGAGAGAGAGAGAGAGAGTGTGAGTAGCACGGCGGCGCCAAATCTGTGATAAATACTTGAGCCCCGAGTAAAGTGTAGACGCGGGAGACGGGATTGAGCAGAAGTTCTAATTAAAAGCCAGTTTTTCTTTGTGTTCTAGCTGTGCTCCCACATTCTAACTGGCTTCAAGAGATCTCAATTAAGGCCTTAACGAGCAATGTAAATTGAGCCAGTCAAAACAACCCCCCCCCCCTTCAGCCGTGGTTCATTTTCCAATAATGACCCACTCACCGTTCATCATACCGCCTTATTGCGCCGTTACTTGCGAACAAAGTCAATCGTTTGACATGAGATATCGATTTGGTGAAAGGCATTCTATTAGCTTACACGCTTCCGCCTCGAGAGCGGTGTGAACTGAGGGCGCATGGAGCGACGGTCTGCTGTTCGGAAACAATGGAGCGCAGAAAGAAGGCCTTGATTGATCGTAATTGAGTATTGAACAAAGCTGTGTATTACGCACCATTACTTGGAATTAAAACAAAGGAAGGAAATGGGCTGTTGGGAGGAAAGGAAACATCAGCAGGGGTCAAAACAACAGAATAATTGGGAGTAAGTCGTTGAACAATACTAATATTATTTTTTCTTTTGTTTTGCATAAAGCTTCACTATGTAACCTTCCTCTTCTACCCCGGATTTGACCCCTGTTTCCTGCACTAAAAGCGCTGAACCATTGAGCTACTAGAGCTAATTCATCCATTTTTGCTTGATGTATAATCGAATCTTGACTGTCAGGTCAAAATCCGTGTGAGATCCTGCGTGTCTATAGGTGAGACATGACCTTTGACACAATCTAATGGAATCCAATGGAAGAGCAGGGAGACAAAATACAACCACCCCAATTGGAATTAAATTAAATTTTAGTATGATTTATTCAAACTTTTTAAAGTACATTTTTGAATCAAAATACACAGTCATTTACTTCAGACAACTACTTAGTTATACTTTGTGCCACCAAACTGTGTACTGAGTTGTGATGTCATGTCCTATGAAAGATCTTTTTTTGCAATCTTGTCTAGTCACCCTGTCACCCTGATGAAGTCGTTGTTGCCGCAATACGTAGGTGCATTTTTTTTCATTCTTGCTACAGTGTACAAGAAAAACATTAAAGGCTTTTTAACTTCCACAACAGTGCTTGTATTGGTTGCGGTTACTCTAGCCAAACAGATGCGCTACTAGTTGTACAGTGTCCACTATAGGAAGCATCTTATTTACCTACTGCTCATTAGCCCAAGTGTAACATTGACAATTAGACAGACACTTCTTTTATTAAGGATAAACAAAGATGCAGAACAGGGATTTAAATGTCGGTGCTCCTTTCTTGTTGTGTTGAAATGCGATGAAAGCAACTCAGTCCCGCTGCAGGCAAACGCACGCACGCACACGCACGCACGCACGCACGCACGCACACAGACATGCCAGACGTTCAGCAGAAGAAAGCCGGCTGTGACAATTTGAGCGTTCATTATTCCTTGTTGTTTGTGAGCGTGGCGTTTCTAATGGTGGTGGTGATGCACGGCGTGAAGGCTTCACTTGCCGGAACAGCAATTATTGGCTTAAATTCCGGGAAACGGTAGTGAAATGCTTGGTTTGTCGTGTCATAATCATAATAAAGGCCTTGTCTTCGTATAAAAGAAAAAAAAAAGAAGGCTAGAAAAGCGAGGAAGAAAAGTTGTGGAATATGTTGATACTAGTTGTTTGAAACAAAGGGAATTAAAGAGTCCTTGGACAAGTTTCAAAGTTCTATCATCAAGATGTTCATTTTAAGGAGAGTACAAGTGCTTCCAAAAGCTGTCTCATTTCCACCCCCGCCCCATGTAGCTGCTAAACAGTGACATAACAGGCTAATTAAAGTGTTACATACTGTTCAACACTGAACAACAACTGATAAACTAACTTGTTGTCCAAGTGCGGAACAAACACACAGTCTAACTCCTTCTTGGGAACAGTGGATCTCAAACTTTTCTATGTCACACATCCCCTCGTTAATATAACTGATATTTGGCCGTGTGGACCCCGTCTGAAAATAGTTTGTGCCTGCCGGGGACTGGGACTGGACCCATACAAGAGCTGTGCTGTCAAAAAATGCAGAATAAAAAACGATTTTCCCCCAAGATTGTTTCTGAAGTGAACATATCTATGTACGTTCATGATGTGTTGCATTGTGAGCTTGTAGATTGACGGGAGGGTCTCACTTTGAGACCATGGTACTAGAAGAAGTAGGTCAGGAGTGGCGTATTGTCGGTATCGGCCGGTAACACGCGGGAGTCTATCCTGTTACAATGCGCTAGACCCCTGGGAGATGGATTGCTGAGGTGGAGCGCCACACCTGCCATCAGCTCCCAGTACTTCCCACACGACTTGCTGCACCAAGCCGTGCTACTCATTCGCAGAGTTGGTGGTGCCCGGGATCGAACCCATGAACCCATGGTCCAAAGGCGAGAGCTCTACAGACTGAGCTACCCGGACCAAACAGGGAACTGGGAGAATATTACTACTGTAAGGGGATTTGTCATTGTGTGTTCGTTGGTCACGCTGTGGGAAGAGAGCGGGAACAGATTTATTTTTTGGGACTGGGGTATGGTCGGACCTGTTAGAGTGGGAACACCTTCTGGAGGCACGTGTTAAGCGGTTGTGTTAATGATCATGATGTGGGGAAAAAATGCATGGAAGGAATACATTGTGACTACAAGTACAATGTCACTTTTCTAATATATATGGATCTCAATTAAGCACATATCTTTAAATGATTACACTACTGTAACCCCAGTTCTGGAAAAAAAAAAGTAGTCTTCACATGCTGTGTCTTTCTGACACATATGACTGGCCTTTAGAACTGAAGTAAGTTGCTTCATAGCCTGTAGGGACAGCTGAAACTGTACAAATAAACAATCTCCATATTTTAACTTTATTTATTTTCGTAAAAAATAAGGGAGGTTTAACAAGGGAGGTTTTCACCCGACCAAGATGATGTACGTGTTGAGTTACAAAATTACTATGGCTGAAAGCCAACATGATTATTGCGCAAAGCCCAGGAGCAAGCATTATGCCATTGAGTATTATCTATATTAATAGTGCCATTTGCAAGAAGCTCCTTGTTTCAACAGCACAGTTACAGTATACAGTCATAGGATTAGTTTATGTTAAAGCACATACATTTAAACAGTTTCTATGTCAATGTTTAATGCGATGGGGAGAGCCGTCTTTCTGATCGTAAATTATTGTTTTTTAAGCTGGTCTTATGTAGAGTGTGTGAGCTTTAATCTTTGGAAGGTTATTTTGGTTTATGGTGCTATGAATGTATTTGCATTTATTGTTTTGGTGTGCTCTATGACACTCTGTCATATGTGCCATATTTGTAAGATTAATTCCACAGCTATAGAGGAACACTTTTGGAAATACATGTTTTTAAGCACATTAAAGATGAATTACTGTATGTAACGTTTCATCTTCTACCCCAAATTTGAACCAGTTTTCCTGCGTAAGTGCTGAAATGTTTACCATTGCCTGCTTACTCATCGTATGAATTGAATCTTGACCATCAGGTCACAATTCGTGTCAGATCTTGTGCCTATAGGTGAGACATGACCTTTGATACGATCGAAATGTCTCAATAGAAGAGCAAGGACACTTTGAGTCAGACCCACTGGTGTAGCAGAGTGTTTCCAGTAGACTGGTTCCCAACACCTGCGCAACATGATACTAATTAATTAGAGGGACAGAGAGAGAGAGAGAGAGGAGTGCGTGTCTGCGTCAATTTAATAAGATCTACTATAGGCGATCAGGAATCAGAAAAGAGTGATGCTCAGCGCAAACCTATGCCAAAAATAGGTGTGAAATAAAAGTCTGTGTTTCCAATTCCGAGGCTAGTTTCCAGTGAGACAACACGCAGCACGCCTGACTCTATTTGACCAGAATGGAACAGAGCCTTAATTAGTATCAGTAACACCTGTGAAGGAAGTCGGAAGAGGCCCGGGAGTAGGAGTTATTTCCAAAATGGCGTACGTGCATATAGCCTACCGTATATCCTCCGACCTTGCCAGCGACACCTCAGCATTCTGCGGTGTGGTTCAGTTCGGCTGTGACCCTCTTGCAAAGCTGGAGCTACTCGTTACTCTATTTCCTCCCCGGATCGAGCAGCAGCTTAAAGTCTCCACACACTTCACAAGGCGTCACAAAGGAGTCTTTTGGGGCGCGCACACCTGTAGAAAAATAAACCCGCCACCCCACAGGAAGAATGAAAAGTTGGAGTTCTAAAGCAGGAGGGGAAGGTCAAACATGCAGAGAGCGGGGCGGCGGTGGAGTGGTGGGGGTGGAGGAGGAGGGCGGAAACTGCGTAGGCCTAGTCTCCGAGGAGGGGATACTTGCGAGTTCAGAGACAATGAGAATAAACCGAATAGATCTTATCGGCCATGCATTGTCTTGCCTTTCCATTTATGATGGGACCAAATCACGTCAGGGATAAACACAGTATGAATTTTTAACAGGCACGCGCTCTCCTCTCGATCCTTATTTCCATTCCACCTTCCTCCGTGTGTGTGTGTGTGTGTGTGTGTATTCATTCCTTTTCTTCCTCCCACCTTTCTTTTAGTTTTGTTTAAAATGACCTCGGGTAATCTTCAGAGGTGAATATCGCCATTTGCCTGAAATATGAATGAATATTGCTGGCTGTCGAGACGGAAACCTCATATGTCCAAAACTGTTACTTTTCAGGATTCAAATTCAAAGGTAGAAAAGCCGATCTACGACCTCAAAATGCACTGCGATGGATGAGCTTGGAGATCAGCTATTTTTTTGCAATTTCCGCGTGACACTGTATATAGTGTGAACAATGTAGGGCATTCATTTGATAAAAACACACAAAGTTAAAATACGGAGATAAGGGTTTTTTCGCCCGACGGGCGACAATACGAGTGGGGATAGATTGTGCGTGCATGCCTTGGGACTTGGAAAGCAAGCACAGGTGTTGAATATTACAGTATGTGTATTTCATTAGGCTGTGGCAGTTTGAATGATGCGGTCGGATATATTAAAACCAGCAGAGGGTCCTTGCTCTGAATAGCTAAAAAACCTCACCACGGTTCGACTTGTGAATAGAAATAATGCACCACGGGTGTGTGTGTGTGTGTGTGTGTGTGTGTGGGGGGGGGGGGGGGACCCAGGGCCC
>OOFJ01079062.1:0-10200 GCA_900323375.1 Benthosema glaciale
TGTGTGTGTGTGTGTGAGGTTGAGGGGTGGGCGGTGTATGTGTTGGGGGGTTCATAAGTAATGTTCCGGTAGCTCAGTTTGCTAATATGCATACCATGTAGTACTCACCGGGAGTGTTTGGGGGGGTATTGCATTTTGCCTCTGGGAACTGATTCCACTCCTCAGTCCGGTTCCCATTATCACTTCCAGTACGGCTTGAAAACACACAGTATTTACAGTACATAATTCTATGATGCTATATGGAGTCATATCTCATATGTATACAGTACAGTGAATGTCTCAGATTTGTCTGTCCTTCCTGAAATACTAAGAACTATACAGTAAGGTCTGAAGTTGCTTGCTGCCCACCTTCCTAACTCGACTGACTGACTCGCGAATCAGAGATATACAGTATTTGAATTAATTGCTGCTACTATTTTGTCGCAAATGTTGTTATACTAAGTGAATGCAAAAACATTGAAATACTGCTATCAACTTTCAAAATAAGCTTAACTCTCCTGTATCTCTGACAGAAAATGCACTATATTTTTCATAGTTTCACAAGATACTATTACTCAAAGTGTTAATGTAACACAGCTCTGGTTACACCTTTATTTTATTCCTATTTATATTCAATATTTATTCGCACATACATTGTTTTATCTTGATTGTTTTGTTTCACTTTTGCTTTGGCAATGCAAATGTATGTTTTCTCATGCCAATAAAGCTCCTTTGAATTGAATAGAGCACCGAAGTCCTGACGTCACTCGCTCATCCCGTGGTTTACGGAAGTACTTTCTCTATGGAGAATAACATGGGGTCTTCATAAAATCGTCTCATGTAAGAATTGTGGACCAAAAGTAAACAAACTGTCTCGGCGTTATTTATTGTCGGCGGAGTGTCTCCGCATCGTTTACGACCGCCAGTCACTCATATATGATACAGTCTGTTTCTAGCGAAAATCTAACAAATTCAGCAGCAGTCATATTTCTTTCATTTCTTTCAATTCTTCATATCCATATTAGTGTAACGGCCGAGATGATTTGTTTATATTTCAAACACAGTTCTTATTTGAGGCGATCTAAAAACCCTATGGGGATTACAATGCAAATAAAAAAGTCCATGAACCCATCCACTTGCGCCATCTACCGATATTGAAGTCAGACTTCGGTGCTCTATTGAATTGAATAAAGGAAGGAAATGTGACGGCGAGATACAGACACGAGAGGAGAGTGGGGGGAGGGAGAGAGAGAGAGAGAGAGAGAGAGAGAGAGAGAGAAGACAGACATGGTTGTTTGGGTGAGGTCCTGTCTCATGAGTCTGACTCAGGCTTTCCCAACACGCAGTAGAATGGAGCAGAGGACAGACGTTATTCCCCTGCACCCGATGCAATGTTTCACTGACGCCCATGCATGAGCTCCTCGATGCCAGGGACTCTGTGCCAGAACGCAACGTTTACTTGAGTAAAAGCACAAAAGTATTGGCATGAAAATGTACTTAAAGTTCAAGTTGTCTTCAATGTATAAACATATTTTTAAAATAGCAGATCTACAAGCTTGTAGAAATTGCCGATATGTATATACTGTATGTTGTGTAATAATAATCAAAATCGACAAAGTAACTAGCGACTAAAGTTTTCAAATAATTGTAACTGGAGTAAAAGTACAATATTTGTATTCGAGATGCAGTGGAGTAGAAGTAAAAGTACTTAAATTTGGATAGGAAACACTCCAGTAAAGTACAGAAATATCTCAAAATTCATCTGATGTGCAGTACTTAAGTAAATGTACTTTACAACACTGCCGACACACAGGGCTTGGTACCAGGACGCTGCGAAGTGTGATTTCAACAGACCAGCTATAGGAGAAGCAGCAAGGGCTGGGGGGACACATACACACGGATGAATAACACTCAAAACAAACCCCCGCCGCGCTGCCCGCGCCCACAGCAAATGCTGTCGAAATGCACTTGAGCAAGGCACATAATGCCCTCCTTGTTTTTGGTAGAGTTACACAAGGGCAACAAGAATTAAGACTGCGGTCACTGGACAGCCCCATCATGGCTGTGAATAGGTGTGCAGGACACGTTACGCATGAATGTGCAGCAGCAGGGCGGGGCATGATTGCAAAGCATGCTCAGTCAGCAACCCCTCCGTTGATAAATACTCAACATTCCAAGAGTATAAAGGCAGTTGGGCGCCATATACTATAGGTACAGTATGTGTCAAACATTGGTGTAGTATTTGTTCATTTCCTTTGCTGCACAAATACGTGCCCCTCACTTTGCATACTCCGTTCCCTTTCCTCAAAGCTTGGCCCACTGTTGACATTCCATCCAGTCGACTCTCGATTACTGCATCGTGTCAAATGTTGGGCGTTCCTGTTTGTTTTCTCCGCTGTATCTACGCAGTGCACGTGGTGCTGTCTGTCACACACAGTTACTAAACACATGGCCATGCGCCACGGTTAAATTGGCCGGTGTACCTCATCATCAGCCGCTACAAGTGACGCGTTTTCAACTGAGGTTTTCAGTTGAAAAACAACGTAATTTTGGCGTCTCTACAAAGCTCTCTGTTGAGACCTTGTTTGGGTGAGGTTCAGGAGCCCGCGCGTGCTTGTGTGCGCGCCCATGTGTGTGTTTGTTTGAGAGCCACATGTTCACACTCCAGGAGCACAAGTCGCGTGGCGTGCCGGCGCGACATGTGCATTGATTATTTATCTCTCTCGACTTTCAGACAGCAGATCAGCACTTTGGGTAAACTGCTATGACTAATAAACAGAGTTCAAGCTCAGGGGGACGAGCTACTTCAGCGTTTCCCTGGACTACTGGACAACACAACACAAACTGGACCGCAGTCCTAAATTATGTGTGGTGGGTCACTGCGTGTCGTGAGAACGGCATTAAATGTTGTAATGCAGCAAATCCCAACTTATATTACGTTAATTCCACGCATTGATCCAAGCCGGAGCACTTTTGATGGATCATTCAAATAAATCCTGCACGTAGCCTACTGCCAACCCATCTAACCACCTAACTTGTTACGTGGTCAGACCGGCCACGAATGCTTCTTTGTGAAGACTGAGGGCATTCAGGGCATTCATTCATCATCACAGTTTATATATAAAATATGATGTGCTACCAACAGCTGACTAACGTCCAGTATTGGAAGAAGTACACAGATTATTTACTTACTGTACCTTTTGTAAAAGTAACAATATCAGTGTAAAAATACTACAAAAGTCCTTACTTATGTCAGTGTACAAAATGGTTCATCAGAATATACTTGAAAGTAACTAAAGAAAAAAGTATTAACTATGCAGAATGTCCATTTTAGAATATAAGGCAGTATTATCTGTCCTCATTAAACTGTGTGCATACGAGTGTGTGCCCTAACCGGCTTTACATTCAGTATTAACTTTCCCGTTGGCTGGCACCTCATAAGGACTGGTGTGCTGTGCGTTTTTGCTTTTAGAATCATAATATGCGTCATGTTATTGCACTATAATTATTGATCATTGCGACGCATTGTGAGCTGGCTATTTTTGATTAAGAAGTTTGATTAATTATGAATCATCTAAATCTGTAACTTGCAACTAAAGCTGTCAAATAACTAGTCAAAAGTACACACAGTTGCCTCTGAGATGTAGCCTTTTCAGTCCGTCGTCAGTGTCAGTGACGTCTCTGACAGTGAACGACGGTGAACCTCTGTCACCCCCGGAGATGGTCTGGATTATCACAGGCCATTACCCAGACAAGGCCATCGTCCCTAATTCGATAAGGACCCCGCAGAACAGAAGCCTTACTGTAATGATGCATCCCGTGCTGATAATGATTATGATGATGATGAGGCTGTCAACCATTGAGTTTGGGACTCAATTTGAGTTTGAGTAAGCACGTCACCATGGGGACCAGGGCACATTGAGTAGTGTGCAACCTACCCTGTGACTGATAATTCAATTGTCTTCAGTTCACAGCCAGTGGCCAGGTCTTTTGTTCTTCTTTTTTCCCCTGAATCAACGGCTCTCAGCGTCAGGTGTTTTTTATTTAACCTTTATTTAACCAGTAAAAACCACATTGAGACAAAAGTCTCTTTTATGTGTGGGGTGTGGGGACAGCAAGTGGTCCAAACGGACCCTTATGGGTCTGTAACTCTGAGAGTGTACAAATTGAACCGAAATTGGACCCTCACAGGTCTGGAACTCCCAGTGTAGCCTAAACGGAACCAAAATCGGTCCCTCACAGGTCTGTAACTGTGAAAGTGCAGAAAGGGAATGGACGAATACTAATATAGGAGTTTACAGTTTCCCAGTATAGTTTAATTCAGTGATTCTCATTCTCAACGTTTTTTATTTCAACCAGTCTGGTAGGAGAAAAAATAGGAGACTAATTGATTCTAACGGATACACTGCTTCATACACTGTGTAATCAAATTATTAGCTTAGGAATGCGAGAAACAAATCTACAGTATATGAATTCAAGGCTCCATGGTGTGGGTAATTTTGGGGGTGAGTATTTGAGCACTACAGTGTTTTTTGATCAGTAAATGTTTTAGACTTGGTCTAGTTTTAGTTGACTAGATACCATATGATATTAGTCGACTAACTCTATAGTTGATTTAGTCGACAAAAATGCATGATAGGCTGTGATGGCGTTCAAATATCTGATTTATACTCAGCTGTGTGCCAAAAAAATGTCTCACAATGTGTAGATCGCCTGTATTTGGAGAGTGACCCGTGCACATAACCAAACATAAAATGACTTTACTTCTACTGGATGTCTTCTCCACTAATCCCTAACATGTCATTATATTTAGCATTAGTTTTAGTCATTATAGCTTTGTTTTTGTTTAGTTTTCGTCAGTGAAAAAAGGTAGTCGATGACAATTTCTCGTCATAGTTTTAGCGGACGAAATCAACACTGCTTCCCATTCTGCACATGGAGTTTTCTCCATAGCAGTTAGCCTCTCCTGTAACCCCCCCCCATTCGCCTCGCTCGCTCTCGGCGGGGTCGCCGTCACATAGAAAAAAAGGAAGGAAGTAGTTAATGTTGTTACTAGGATTCAATTCCATGCCGACCTCTTTGAGAACTTCATAGGATGGGGTTATGTAATGGCTCATACTGTACTGTACACTGGAAGGGCTATAAAAAGAACAGCGGTCATGCACTGTGGTATCTCATGTTATCTCTAGTCATTCCACTGCGATGCTCCTCAAGAAAATCACGGCCCTGAGTCACGACAAGATAATGTTGTCTAGACCAGACGTCCCCAAACGTTTTAGTTCAAAACCCAAAAGAGACGCACGCGCCTGTCGCATGAACTGTAGGTGTGCAATCTACAAGTTCACTAGAATCAAGTAGATTTACTTAAACTTTTTTCTTTTCTTTTTTTCATAGAAATACTTTGGAAATAGATGTTTTGTTTTTTTTGGTTCACTTTTTTAAATCTTTTCAAATAATATGTTTTTTTTTCCTTCTTATGTAGGAAATGAGAAAATCCATACTATAGAGGTAAATGAACACTCAGTGTATGAGTCAGAACAACCTCTGGCGCCCGTCCTTTAGAGCTCTTCTGTCTGCCATTGTAAGCAGAAAACTGACATCCCTTATGTCCGCTCTCTGTCTCCCATGCCAGAATGAAAGCCTGACTCGGGCCAACTCCAGAAGATGGTGGAGGAAAGAAAAAGCTTTGCTGGTACTTCCCAGCGACAACGCAGCTTTCCAATTACAGGCCATGTGATAAATCTGCCCCAGTGGCAACGTTTGGTATCTGAGGTAAGTCGCCGGAACGGGATGCAAGAAGGGAGCCGGCCAAACGACCCTGACAGCTGCTGCTATACCCAGTGGTGGACAGTGTTTTATTTTTTGTATTATTATTTTTTTTAGTGGTGCAGCCACTCCAATGCTCAGCAATGTGTGTCCCTCGTGGCTGGCTGGGTCCATCCGAGCACGGAAATAGCATGTTTATTTTTTACTTAATGTAAAAGCAGCAAATACCACAATGTAGAAATGCCTGATATTGCCTGAAGTCCATTTCCCTAGTTTCCTTTCAAAGTTTTTAAAAATGTATCAAAGTCAGTGACACAAAATTCAGTGACCATATCTCAAGAGGCAACAATTTGGATTAGCTGTCAACTGGCATTTTGAAATCTCGCCACCGGAATTATGCCACCACTGCATGAGCGCATATCTTTAATATATGTGCTCATTGTTTCCCCCAAAAGTGTGTTTAGATGATTGATTACCTTTAAGTTTTCATCATTCATCGTTCATGTTTTAACACACCTTGCAATGTATTATTAATATACGACTACACCAGCCTAAATCCGGAGGCTACTTTTGCAAGGTGTGATGGTCTGGTCTACGTAAAGCCACAGAATGCTGCATCTTGTTTTGTCTGACCCCCTTTTGTCTGAAACAAGAGGAGTAGGCGTTGTGCGTGAAGCGGCTACCAGACCGCTACTGTAACTAGCCATAGCAAATAAATCCCGGCTCTGCTCCCCAGATGAGTAAGCGCAGCCAGCCATAAACTTGACGCACCCTTAAAAAAAAAAAAGCACCTCTCGCGTGTGGATACAGGTGTCTGGATGTGTGAACGACATGGAGGCAGTAAATAACAAGGAGTAGATGGTATGCCTTATTTCCCTCACTGGTGTGTTTTTAATCTGCCCAGGAGGGGTCTGAAATGTCAGAAATGTGTATAACAGTAGCCATTTGTGAGAGCGTATTGCTGCACGATGACGGCTTGTTTAAACTTTGGAAGGCATGCACTTCCATCCAAAAACATCCTGCCTAGGGTAATGGTAAGGTGAGGTTATGGATTAGAAATGGCCTTAAAGGCCATATCCTGAACTGGAGCATGTCAAATCCACCTTGAAATGTTGATTTAGATCAGAGATTCCCCAACCTGTTCATGTCATGAATACATGCTGAGCGTGATTAAAACATTGTGATGAAGTGACATGTTTAGTTTTCAAAACAAGGTCAATTTTTGTAAGCAATATTACACTTGAGCGTGTGCGAATTGACGTGACAGTGATGCGTTCAGGAACAAGGCAAAGCCGAGTTCCACAAGCATCACCGATGTGCCAATAATCTCGGTAAAGCAATCAAAATAAAACAAATTTCATATTGTGGGGCATCACTCTCAAAATAACTGAGACAGAGAGTCCCTGTTTACTCAGCCAGACCAGTCAGCGCTCGATAACTTTTCCCAAGCCGAACACATAGAGAAACAAAACTGTTAGCTCAATCTCATTGTAATTAAACATTCATAAATTATCACTAATGGCCAGAAGCCCCTGCACAAACAGTCGCCCCTGAACAAACGAATGCTGTGAACTTGTTTTCATTCCAACCTCATTGATGCTTATCTCTGTGAGCTGCGTGGTTTTAAAATGTTGACACTTCCCATAGGAATAATTGATATGACCCATAAGAATACTTCAATGTTTACATATATGATTGTTTGCTTTGTCTTTCCACCTCCCATGGTAAGGGCATGTCAGCCATGAGCTGCAGTTTGCTGCATGGTGGATGAGAAATCACTGTGAAGGGAATCCATGTTTTCAAGAACAGAGCCAGCAGCGCTGACGCAAGACAACTGCATGCACATACAGTACATTTTGTTGGCTCAACATTTCCCCAAAACAAATCCTCTTGGAGCTGAAATAATCTTATATCTATTAATTCATGGAATCCCTGTATGTGTCTGACTATGTGTCTCGGGCACGGTCCAAACTTCATCTTATTGAATACAAAATGGATGATGCATAAACAATAACCACATAAGCCCTATTTGACCTTTCTTAAAATTAGTATTGATTGTGAGGTTGTATATCTGCTCATTTGAATTTTTTTGAAAAGTTTTTTTTTCTTTCAGAATTTGTGAGATATGTTTCTTATATTGACATGCCACCTAAGATTAGCATTATGCATTGTATTTGCGAAGGAATTCGACATCAAAATGTGACACAATGAATAGAGCACAGCTCTCCTTCTGAATTCAGGCTGCGTCAAGAGAAATGCAACGAAGAGTCTGTGTGGAAAAAAGAAAAAATAAGAAGACTACTGCAAAGTGGCAGACTGCAGCGCAAACACAAAAACATTTCTTTATAGTGTTATTTTTCACTTGCTGTTTCAAAAAGATGTATGTTGTAAGAATTTATTGGGCCGGGTTGACGGGTGAAATTAAAACAACATACTTCATCATGGCAGAGGGGAGAATGAAGGAACGTGAGGGAAAACAAGAGAAGGAGGAGAAAAAGGCCGGATCAGGCGGTGTTCATGTACTTTCTCAGGCCTCGCTGCTCATTAACAGAGAAACAACACTGCCGTTTCCGTCTACAAACACTGGCTATAGTGGCTATAGTAGTGATGGAAGAAGTGAAAAAAGAAAGTAAACTTAAAGTAAAACTAGAAAACGCATTATGAGCTTGTATATACAGTACAAAAAGTAGGGCTTAATTGGTTGTATTTTGTATTACAAATCAAAATATGTAACTTAACTAACTAAATCTTATTGTGGTGGAGTAAAAACAAAAAGATAAATATTTTTTTTAACTCTGAATTGTAGTGGAGAATTAAGTAGACACATACTCAAGTAAAGTAGCTCAACGTTGTTGTTACTTTCTACCCCGTGCTTCCACGGTGCTTTCTCAGGCCTGGCTGCTCATTAACACAGGAACACACAGTGGTTTCCGTCTACAAACACTGCTCTAGTACCCAGTGGTGGAAAAAGTACTTGCATGTTTTACTTAAGTAAAAGTATCAATACTGCAATATAGAATTACTCTGTTGCGAGTAAAAGAGTTACTTGAGAAAAAGCAGGCTAACAAAAGTATTCCCAATCAAAATGTACTTATTAAAGTACGCTACCAAAAGCAAAAGTACTAATTATGCAGAATGTCCCATTTCAGTTTTCAAATGTATATGAATCCTTTGAATATATCAGATCTACAAGCTCACGATTGTAGGCTTGTAGATCGGCTATTTGCAAATGCCCAAAATGTATATAGGGCTGAAGTGTTTAATGTGTGTTTTGTAATAATAATCAAAATCTACAAAGTAACTAGTAACTAAAGTTTTCAAATAAATGTAGTGGAGTAGAAATAAACTGAAATTGGGAAATACTCCATAAAGTAAAAATACCTCAGACTTGTACTGGTAGTATAGTACTTTCCACCACTACTACCACGGCAGTCCATTCAATTCTAACTCACCCCTGACCTGGAATGGGGCGATGCGTACCCAGTTAAACGCTTGAACGGGGTCTGCGCTGTACATGGTCCCCAAGTTTCATTGTGATCCCTACCCCATCATTACATTTTGAGATATGCTGTGTGCAAGTGGAAATTGTAGCCTAATGGTGGCGCTAGAGGTAAGGCCTCTAGATCGTCATAATCAATGAGATAAACATGTATTATTTTTAACACTGTTAAGGTCCTTTAACAGTCCTTTAACAGTGTTTAACAGTGTTGTTTAAAGTCATAACAATGTACGTGGTTTATTGCATGTATCATTCTGTATATCCATGTTTGTGTAAGTACTGTGAACGACTTACAGTAACTGTAAGCAAATATTAGGAAACAATTTGTATCACTGAACTGAAGGCTTTAACCCTGCCAAAAAACATTGCCATTGCCTCCCACTACAGTCTGTTACTTTAGCAATTGGAATTCAAACTGGGCCCAATCCCACAGTCTCTAGACCAAGCAGCTGGCACACACATCCTCCAAAGTAACACCGCTGAACGGCCAAAATGATCAGTATGAAGTGATTCCGCATTGTCGGCTACAAAGTAAATTCATAATTGATAATAACAACAAAGCTTCAAGCAAGAAAAGTTAATTTACTGCAGAACTTCATAATCTGCCACATAGACAAGACATATTATATTTATAACATTCTGTGCCTTCTATCTGGTAAACACGGTAGTTAACACCCATAAATATCTTCAACAGAGCCAGGGCTAGGTAGAGAGATTCTAGCAATCTCACCACAGTAGTACTAGTTAACCACTTAAACCCTCATTTCAAAATTACTTTTCAATCCTGAGGTAGATACAGTAGGCCAACTCTGCTATCCTATTTCCGATACCGTGTGACAGGAAACTGTTTACATAAGTTTAACTCAATTGCGTGATCCCTCTGCTGTTTTGATCGTGATACATGTGTTTTATTAACCCAAA
The DNA here is from genome assembly GCA_900323375.1 of Benthosema glaciale. NCBI lineage: Eukaryota > Metazoa > Chordata > Actinopteri > Myctophiformes > Myctophidae > Benthosema > Benthosema glaciale. The sequence continues at coordinate 10,166 of OOFJ01079062.1, forward strand.
TACCATGCCACCATATCGATATATATCTCAGAATA
>OOFJ01079072.1:2353-12405 GCA_900323375.1 Benthosema glaciale
AAAATGCTATGTGTTTGAACTATTCCTACATGGAGTGTGTTGTTGTTAATGTGGGGGGGAAGTTATCGTGTACATGGTTGGTTTGTAGCGTGGCTTGCTGTTCTGAGCTTTTTTACGTGGCTGGATTATTGTTACTGCACATAGCTGCATGAGTCAGGCACGCATTCATTGGAGACAAAGGTGTTATGATTGTTGCCTCGTAATGTGAAGGACAGGACGTGGACCGTATGTGCAAATGTTGACCCAACACGCAGGGTTACGTTAACCCAACAGCAAATTAATTTTAGCCCATTTATTGATTGTACAATCTTGACCCAACATGCAGGGTCACATTAACCCAACAGCAAAGTCATTTTTGACCCATTTATTGATTGTATAATCTTGACCCAACATGCACGATCAAACCCATAACCCATCACTGCTGGTTTAAAATATACTACGCGTTGAGTCGTACCAACTTTAGGTTAGGCGTAAGTTGGGTTGTTTTTTTACCAGCATTTGTAAGGGTGTAGCAGTGACGCGTTGGGTAACCATTTGATGCAAGTTGAGTTGTTTTTTAGCCAGCATTTATAAGGGTGTTGATTAATGTATTTGATTTATCGTACAGTCTGCGATGTGGTTGTGGTCAATATGATGAGCCTAAAACCTTGGCCGATAACTTAACAGTGGTTCCGGAAATTGCGGAGTGATTTGAATGTTTGTGTGCAGAGCTATGTGTGTCAAAGCGACGTGTTACATGTGTGACGATCCCCCTCATTTACATATAAGCAGTTCTCTAATGTAGATTGGGTGGGATGACACATCCTGCGTCCTTGGTTTTGTGTGACTTTAGTATTTTGTGGGTCATATTGTTTTGTGGAATTTAGCTAGCAAATCTGTCACTGCTAGTAAGTGCACTTCCTAACTTCTAACCCAGATGCAGACACCCACCGAAGAAGGCAGTCAAGATGAAGCCAGTTATATGTACCTGCTGTTCAGAGCAGGCCGGATTTTCCTGTGGTGGTTCATCGCAGAGTACATGATCCATGTAATGTACATGCACTCCATACAGGCCAATGAGACCTATCTGCAAATTCTTCCTCCGTGGGCTTTGGGTACGTGTGAAGACTTTCCAGAAATTAAATCAATCATTTAATTGTATTTTTCATTATGGAGAGAATTTGAGTCCAGATAATTATTAACTAAACTGACTATTTTCTCTGAAGTTGTAATCAACTGTTCTGCATGGTTATAACATGCGTATCATTTTCAATGTTCTCATTTACCCATATTGTGCCGAATATAAGACTACTCTGATTATAAGACAACCCCCATTTTTCAAGACTCATTTGTGGAAAAAGAACATTAAGTGGTGCATTTATATAGCGCCTTTATCCAAAGTGCTCTACACAGATTGTGCATTACATTCACCCAGTCTCACTCACACACATTCATACACCAATGGCCATGCAAGGCACAAACCTTGATTTGAACTGGGAACCTGTTACCAAGCGGCCACTCTAACCCTGAGCCACTGCCGCCTTTGAATGTCAATCAATAGTCAATAGTCTAGTAGTACCCGATTATAATACGACGACTCAGTTTTTTAGGATATTTCCATTAGGAAAACAAAACATTGTCTTATATTCAGCACAATAGGGTACAAAGTCTGTTTTGTTCTCCCTCTTCTATATTCCAGGTGGTCTGGCCTTGGCTCTTGTTCAGTTCTTCTATGTGAAGTACTTGGTGCTCTTTGGATTGCCCTCAATGCTGGCTACACTAGATGGCCTACTTCCGCCAAAACTCCCGCGCTGTGTCAGCATCATGTATAGTTTCACTGGAATGTGGAGGTAAGTTCACAGCTGTTTTTAACTGTCCCTAATACAAGTATATCATATTTGTTTTCATACCCAGATTTTTGGGTGAGGGGAGTGATGTAACTATGGGGATGTGGATACTGCCCAATAAAATCCTTGATGTGGCGTAGTTTTGCAGATTTAAGTACAAAATAAATATAAATGTGAGTGTACCAGAGACTATTTAGTGTCTGTATCCCCAGGGAAATTATTTTTTATTGGGTAGGCCCTAAAATTATGATCGCGGGGAATTATTTTTGATGTTTGTAGTTATTCTGGTTGTGCTTTCCTGCCTGATGACTACAACATGACATAATTTACCATCCGTTCCCGACCGTATCACACAGCGATTTAGTAACACAGACCAGGCTTTCCCCCGAGACTGACTCTCTGGTAATCAGAAGGTCATTGGTTGGCCTCTTGGCCGTCCATCTATGTATTAAAGTGTCCCTGAGCAAGAGACTTAACTCCTAACATGTCAACGTATTGAAGTGTCCCTGAGAAAGACACTTAAACCCCCCAGCACTCATCATGACCATCTTATCAGCCACCAGTTGGATGAAGAAACTGAATTTCCTCTGCAGTATTAACAAAGATCTCCCTTCACAATCAGCAGGCCAAAATGTATGTCAAACGCACTGCCACGGTAGCTACATTGTTATCCTCATGAATAAATAAGGCTATGGGTACTACTGTATGTGATAAACAACGATGCACATCCTCATTGCCCTCAGTAATTGGCCTTGGCAAACGGGAACGCCAGGATGATGATCTTTTATCTCATACCCAGCCTCTTATTTGCCCTGGAGTGATAAAAGGATTGAGAGAGAAATATCTGATTACCCCATGGTATGATAACTGGTAATCCCTAGGGCTGCAGTGACTAGCTGACCAATCAGCACAATTTAAGGAGCCACAGCACGCTGAACTGTCACTGTGAGTACCTTCACTGTGGAAGGAAAAGGAACTCATTTCAGACATCACCGCCAGGGTTGGCAAATTGACCAAATACTGTTTTCTCTGTCTTGGTGATTTCATTATTAGGCATGGGGTACCACCGTATGTGGTAAACAATTGTGTGCTCAGGCATTCATAGTTGTTTATACCTGGGCAATTACCTATATTTGTTCCAGTCAAGTAATTTAAAGTAAAGCGCCAGTCCACGAGCGCCAATATACAGTATAATGGCAATGACGTTTTTGTAAAATATATTATTTAATACAATCATTAAGTGTTGTTTATTACTTGATACTTTATAGTAGAATCAGTATTATGTTATATTTATCGTATCTTTGTCACAGCTTTCCTAATATACATTATAATCACACTCCATCTTGTGTGATATTCTTATGGGTCAAGCCAGATCATTATTAAAATAATAAAGACGCTCGCACACTGTAGGCTCGAGCGTCTTTATTATTTTAATATTCACTGTTTACAGCTCAGCACCTGCCCAACTTTGGGTTGGATGTGCATGTCTTTCTTCTTTTTTTCGTCAAGCCAGATCATTAACAGGTTAATGATCACAGGTCATATTTTCCTGCAGCAAAAGGAGAAGTTCTACTTCTAAACTATTTCCCCAGTCTGCTCCAATTCAGATTGTGTTTTTATTTCAGCTACTTTAAGTTTGATCGTGCTTTGTCAATCAAACCTTCTGACAGCAATGATTTGGCTCATCCTCTCCTGACTCCTATCATTACTGGCAATCAGAACAATATGTCCCCTGAGGCCCCTTGTTTCAGAACCTGACAAAAACATCATACACTCCTAGTTAATAATGATTGCTTCTTGGGTTTTTATAGTGCCTTTTTAAGGACTCAGCGCTTCACAATGTCGGTCGCTCCCACATTCACACACCTTGCCCAAGGACACTTCGACATGTGGACAGAATGAGCTGGGATTCAAACCGCCAACCTGTGGATCAGTTAATCATTTGAATAGCAGTGTCTGTATAAACACTAATCTGATGAGGATTGTTACCTTTATTGAGCCCATAATGAACTCCTAAACTATCGTAAATCAAAGCCCAGGTAAAATCGATTGCTATGCTTCCTATCTTATACTGAAGGGGTCAGAATTTCTTAATATAATGCATCCATTCTTAATGACCAGAGGTCTAATGTAGCCTGTTGCACTGGATGACTGATCTGGCATTTAGCAGACACTCTTAATCCAGAGCGATTTTACAGTAAGCAAGAACAACACATGGTAATACATCAAATACATAGAAATAGTTTTTTTTTTAGGTAGGCTTATTAAAAAGGTCTTAAAATCCTTAAATTGTCACTTCACTGTCATCTGGGGACCCCCCAAAAATGATGTGGGGACCCCCTGGAGGTGCCGACCTACATGTTGGGAAGCACTGAGCTAGTAGACCGTTGGCCCGCCCTACTACAGCCACAAGCGTGTTTTCGCATTTGTAGATTCTGAGAATAATAATGAGCTAATAATCCCCACAGACGAATGCCTATCAATGTAATGTAGTGATTGTGAGTTCAGTGGCAAAAGGAGCAGTTCTAAACTATTTCCCCAGTCTGCTCCAATTCAGATTTATTTCAGGTATTTTAATTTAGTCGTGTCAGGCAACGATTTGGCTCATCTCCTAATCATTTCTGGCAATCAGAACAATGGGTCTCCTCCACACAATCAGGAACAGGCTATAACCCCTTGTTTCTGAACCTGACAAAAACGGTATACACACCTAGTAAATCATTTGAATAGCATTACCGTCTGTATAAACATGAACCTTATGAGGATTGTTACCTTGTTATTATAATGAACTCCTAAACAATCACAAACAATCAAAGCCCAGGTAAAATTGATTGCTATGCGTATCTTATACTGAAGGGGTCAGAATTGCTTAAGCTAAAGGGCATATTAAAGCGCTTGGCTTATTATTTTCAAAGAACCCTAATCACCATTACTGCTAATTCTCATTAATGCTGATTTTCCACTGCTAAGTCCTTTGATGAATATTTAAAGACACCTGAAGCTATCGTTCAGGACTGGTACAGCAACTGCTGGTGGACTTTATGCGGCAGCTTAAACCTCATTCAAAGTTATAGAGAAACACATACACATTAGCATGACATGTGGTAATTCAATAATTGGTAATGACAAGCTCCTGTAATTAGCTGGAAACCAAATGGTGATGGAATCTGTGTCTTGTTTTTTCAATTACAACTGCATGGTTGTAGAACATTTTGTCTGGTAATAATTCCACCGTGGATGCACTCCATACTGAACTAGCTAGAGGTTCCTAATAATTATATTGACAAAGCGATATTAGTTTATAGGGTAGTGAAATCCCCTGACCCCCTCTTTCTTTTTGGTGAAAGCAATTATAGACACACAACCAAACTCGGGTTATATATTCTCTAAATCCATGAAGCTGTTGTCAACACAGAGAGCACTTTGGTGTTGCATTGGGGTGGCTATATCAGTATGTACATTTATTTTTATCTCTTTCAGGCATTTTGATGAAGGACTATATCGGTGGCTCATCAGGTAAGAGGCCTCTAATCAAATACTAGGAACCATGATGGATGATGATACTAATCATATACATTTTTAACTAGAATGTTTCCCTTTATTTCATGTACAATATAGAATACAGAAGGACAAGCATTTGGTGTATCAAAACACGGTGGAAATTATTTGTTGCATACTAAAAGAGTGCATTAATTTCTTTCTTTCTTGAATTTCTCTCAAACGTCTACACTTGCCTGCCAGCGTGTTTATGCCAAGCAACATATTGTTGGTTAAAAATGTTCCTGTCTCATGTTTACCCCTGCCGCAGAAATTCCATGTTCAATATGCGCATGTGTAATTACAGCCATCTATTTGTCTGGTGTTGTCTTTTGTTAATGATGCACATAACCTATGATGATAACCTATGGGGTGTGGTGTTCATGAACTGTATGGTGGTGGATGCATGTTGCTCTGAGGAAATGCTACTATTCCACAATCGTCAGATAAGAGTCCGTATCTACATCTACATTGCAGATAAGTACATTGCATTTTAGTCTGTTGGCGCCTGGTTGCTCAGCCAGTTAGTGTGTGATCTTCTTGTGAGTCATGAGAACCTTGAGTACAGTAATCCAGATCCTGCCATGTCTCGCTTTTCTCTCCCCATTTGTTATCTAAATAGACCATAAAATGCCCAATTAATTGTACAAAAATAAATAAAAATGGCATCTAACGTGCCATGTAATGTTCCTGGCTACAAAACGGTACATAAGATACTGTTCCCCCACATTAGCTGAAGTGTCACTGAAGAGGTTTTAATGCATTTCTAAAACTCTGGTAATTGTGTGAGAAGAGTGCTAGATATGTGCGTAGGTGTTAATGCTGCTGTGCTCCACATGACTCACTCGCCTGATGCCTCGTCTCCCCTGGGAAACTAAGTGGCTCATAGCTCCTCATTTCATGGCGATGGTCTCTGCCTGTACAGTGACGTGATGTCTAAACACACACTCTTCTCCCCAACAAAAAAGCTCTTGCCACTCAATTTGCTTTTCAAGTAAGAAAGGCTGTCATGTAAAGAGTAACAGAAGCATTTCAGCATTTCATCGCAGAATCATGGAAATATATTTTCTCAAACACAGGTTGTAGTGGCACTATTCTTGCTTAAATGTGAATTTCCTCCACAAGAATTGAGATCACGATTCGTACACAATTCTTATGTTTTTTTCCATGAAAATATTTGTTGTCTGTAGTTGCTGAACATTAACTACGTACATCCAAAATGTGGCACCTGGAGCCAACTGTGGCTTTAAACAGACAACATCAAGTGCTTTACATAAACCTCTAGAGTAGCCTAACTAAAATTAATTGGACAGCCAACCAGTGCTGCACGATTCTTGCTCAGATTTTGAAATGAGATTGCATGGGTGTCTGAATCTAGATCGTCAAATTGTAGATTGGCAATGTTCAAATGGCCGAAATAGGGCTGAAGTGGGTATTGTATGTTTTGTAGTAATACTCAAAATCTACAAAGTAACTAGTAACTACATTTTTCAAATAAATGTAGTGGAGTAAAAGTACAATATTTGGAACCAAGATGTAGTCTTGGTTGTAGTGAAGTATTGGCAATTAGAAATACTCAAGTAAATTAAAAACAATACCTCAAAATTGTACTTGAGTAAATGTACTTAGTTACTATACCGTTCCACCACTGGTTATGGACTAGTTGGCATACATTGTCCCTTATCTGTTGCCCAGCCCTACCTGTAGTGTATTCAGGTCGTCTCAGCCATTTTTTCGAATTAAGATGTTTATATAGCTATTGAGTATCTGTCAACAGCGACGTCATTTCATTAGTTTGTAGAGACGGACAGACCGATTGATTGAGTGATTGGTTGGTTGAGGATCTTTAGTTTTGTTTGTGTGTGTGTGTTTGTGTTAGTGTGTGTGTGTGTGTGTGTATGTGTGTGTGTATTTCTGTTGTATTTGTATTTGTTGTATTGTATTTCTATAGTCTTCTGCATGCATCTGTTCTTGCACCTACTTTACTGTCTCACTATTGTCAACCTGGCCACTGTGGCCAGCCTCTATTGAAGGCTGATAAACTGCAGGCTCATCTTTCAGGACCATTGATTAGCCACAGGGGTGGTCGAGATAATTAGTTCGCTGCTCAGTAGGAGCAATAGCCTGAAAGTGATGTTTCCTTGTAAGTGCTGTGACGTGATGCTGCCCGATGCTACTGGGGCACCACCCAGGGACAGACACCTCCTTTCTCAACATAAGACCACACTTTTCATACCCTGTTTTACCAGTTTTCTTGATGTTGTGTTCAGTATTCTTCCATATTCAGAGGCCTTTAGCAGTCCAAAGTAGTACCATTTCATTTGCAATGAGTGTGTGTGAGATAAATGGGTTTGGGGGGTGTTGATGTTCATTTTGGTTTTGCATATGTTATTAGAAACTTAGAAATTGTTGTTCTCAGTCAATATACAGTAGTCTATTGTGAGTCTGGACAGACACGGATGTACTGTATTGTATCAAACGGTTAATACAGCCATACAACCGTGATGCAGTAATTCTAGTTTTCTCTTGAAGGCACAAACACTGGCTGCATAAGCCTTTTAGACTTTATTTCTATTAAATTCATGTTATTGTTGTTGGTTTTTGTCAAACTGGACACACAAGGCCTCCATCAGTGAGGAGTGGTGGTGTGGGAAGAGAGCAAGGTGAACATCATCTTTTACTATTTAAGTTGTAGGCGGTTAGCAGACTCTCTTAATCCAGAGCGACCGTAAACAAGAACAACAAATACACCAAATACATAGAAATTGTCATCAAGGGTCATAGCCAAGCTAAGAACCTAACACCTGTCTAACAGTAGAATACGTGTACAATGAGTAATACACTAGAGTGCTATGTCTACATCATAGACAACCGCTTATCCGTCGTCGGGTCGCTGGGGCAACAGCTCCACCAGAGAGCCCCAGACTTCCCTGTCCAGAGCAACATCAGTGACCTCCTCCTGGAGGATCCCAAGACAGTCCAAGGCCAGCGAGTCGAAGTAATCCCTCCATCTTGTCCTTGGTCTGCCCTGGGGTCTCCTCCCAGTGGGACGTGCATCGAGGACCTCCCTAGGGAGACGCTCGAGAGGCATCCAAACAGATGCCCGAACCACCTAAGCTGGCTCCTTTCCAGGCGAAGAAGCAACGGCTCTACTCCGAGTCTCTCCCGCATGACTGAACTTCTCACCCTATCTCTAAGGGAGACGCCAGCCACCCGTCGGAGAAAACTCATTTCGGCCGCTTGTATTCGCGATCTTATTCTTTCGGTCATGACCCACACTTAATGACCATAGGTGAGAGTAGGACGAAGATTGCTCGTGCTCGGTAGACGGAGAGCTTTGCCTCAACTCTCTTTTCGTCACAACAGTGCGGAACAGCGACTGCAATACCGCCCCTGCCGCTCCGATTCTCCAGCTAATCTCCTTTTCCGTCCTCCCCTCACTCGTGAACAAGACTCCTTCTCCGTCCTCCCCTCACTTGTGAACACTACCGACCGACTTCAAACTCGGCACTTGCAACGTCTATGACCCGAAGGAGTGTGGTACCCGGTGTCGAGTCATGTGGATAGCTGTCACTCACTTGAACATGACAAACATATTAGATAGTAGTATCAGCATGGAACCATATGCACATACAGTTTTAAAAGTATATCTAAAATGGGTTCCCAACCATCAGGCAACAACGTTGAACAACAGGCATGCATTTGTAAAACTTTGGAATTTGGCTTTATTATGTACTTAAGAACTCTACATGAATCATCTTGAGTCTATATTTCTCACCTGTTTTTACAGGTACATCTATGTCCCACTAGGAGGTTCCCATCATGGACCTTTGTATAAAATGCTGTCCACTGGCCTGGCGTTTGGCTTCGTCTGCCTCTGGCATGGAGGCCATGACTACCTGCAGTACTGGGCTCTTATGAACTGGACTGGAGTTCTGGTGGAAAATGGACTGAGGACTCTCTTCACCTCTTCCTTCATTCACCCCTTTGTTGTAGGTTCGAACACCAAGCATTTACAAAAAACGAATTTCATTATTTTGTCTACCTAATGTACCAAGAGTCACTAATGATTCCTTTTTTTATGTTGATCATACAGTTTGAATGTGAAAAGTGACAATAGCTAGATCATTTATACTAATGAAAACTTGTTAAAAACCCTTTAACACTAGGCTACTACACATATTAAACCCTCAGTTTTGGAGGTGCAATTTTGCTACCTGATCCCATGACATCCAGGAATTGAGATAAACTAGGCTAAGCTCACTGTTATCCTCAAACTACATGCAGAAATATCCAATTATTTGTAACATTTTTTTCTCTCAAATTAGTTATGCCAATTTGACCCCTTCCCACATATTTCTGTGTTGCCAGATTTGCCAATGCTATTGCACCCAACTGGCTCACCTGCCAGTGAGGAGCCCCCACCAGGAGAATTTAGGGCTTACCCCCTGCATACTCCTCCTGTTCAGTATCCCCAGTGCTGACAGGTGCTGCCCAGTGTTGTTCTTGGCAGCACATTTTGATTTTAGTTTTAGTCATAGTCTTTTGAATAGGTTTCATTTAGTTTTTGTCACATTTTAGTCACCTGGAATGTTTTAGTGTTAGTCTAGTTTTAGTCGACTAAATGTCATAAGGTTTTAGTTTACTAAATCTACAGTTGATCTAGTCAACTAAAATGCATTTTGTCGG
>OOFJ01079072.1:18214-33178 GCA_900323375.1 Benthosema glaciale
TTTGTGATGTTAGTTCTAAAACAAAGGTCAAAACAATATTTAGCACGAGGTTTAGCAGGTGTACACCTCTCTTAATCAAATCATTACATTCTGTGCTACAGCCACACACACACAAAGCTGCACATTAAAAAAATAAAAAATCCTGCTAAACATCTCTGGTCTGCCAGTCAACACTTTTTAGACATGGGATCGGCCAAGGAGTGAATTTATCCTACAAGAAATCAAATACCAGATAATGATTTTGGAGCTGTGTGTAATTAATGGTAATTTATGCAGAACCAAGTCTTGATGAGCTAGATGTAACCAAAGATTGTGCATTTCATGTTCCCGCATAATATTTTCGATGCATCTCATTTCAGGCTGGTGCACCATTGCCCCGCCCATGTTGGCCTTCCTGTACTGCTTTGCTCAGGTTGGTCTCCAGTGGACACCCGACCCTGCGTGAGTCACCTTGCACTGGCATTGGAGCGATCATCTCTGCTATCAAGCAACCAGATCAGCCTGCTGAGTCCACTGCACTGGCTGGGGTCTTTGCTGTGTGCGCATGTGTGTGTGTGTGTGTGTGTGGGAGAGCGTGTGGCTTACAGCCAGCGTCTCCACTGTCTTCAGAAGCCAGCCAAATCTGTGGACGTGAGCTGAGCCAGCATCTTTTCATAGCCTGGCTAGATCTGTCTGGTGCTGGCCTGGCCCACGAAGTACAACATAAATGATTAACAGTTATTGATTCCAAATAGAATGTGTTTTTGTGCATTTGAATGTATGTATTTGTAAAGTACATTAGGTGTTGTAAAGGTAGCTGATGATGCTGAATCAGGACCCGTTTTGGACCCAGTATGTTATGCTAAACTAATGAAATTCATTACAAAGTGATTATAACAACATGTATAGCAATTGAACATGTCTTGGTTATATGACTGAATAGATTGCTGGTGTTGCAGTAGGCTGAAGAATTGCTGACCGGCCTGTTCCTTTGCCCTTGTCTATCCACAGTGGTGGCCTTTCTCTGCCCCAGGTATTAAATTGAACACAGCAAGAGAACCATTTATCTGTAGTTAGTTACTTACCCTTTTTTCTTTTTCTTTTTTTAACAGTAGAAATGGAGAACTGAGCGTTATATATATCTTGTCACTAATTGTTTCAAACACTTATGATCATCAAACAATAAATGCTCTATAATTTAATTATTATTTTCTGTCGACTGTTTTCTTTTATAATATAGATGAAAAAGAGTGGAGTTTCGTTGTGATGCAATAGCAGGTACACATCCCCAACACACACAGCATACTTCAAAAGGCAAGTTATAATTGCTTAATTCGAAATGAACACAGAAGATTCAAATATCCAAATATTTTCCCACAGCTTACTAAGAATTGCCAAAACTATTTGCTTTATTTGCATGTTCTCCCCGTGTCCCCTAGGGTAGGCAACCTCACAAAAACATGCAGTAATCCTGGTCTATGTGACCTGATGGACTGGTCAGAATAACGCGTTCCTTCCACGCGCTACGACCGGCCAGGGAAAGTCCCCCCTTTAGGGTGAAAAGAAGCAGCTTGGACTCCTCATGCATAGGAGGCATGAGGTCAGTCCGCTGCCCCCCCAGGTTGGCAGAGGAAGTGTAGAGCCCAGGATTACATTAGATAATTGTCACTGGGTGCTAAAAAAAAAACAGGTTGCAAAATCGTGGGATAAAAATTATATATAAAAAACAATTTGCTTTATTTAATTGTCTGCATAATCAAAAAATTAATTGGGCAGGAAATTACTAGAGTCTAGTCATTCCCTGCTCATTTAAATTCTGAATTACTAACCGGTAAAGAAACCATATGAGTCAGAATGACAAGTGCCAGTGGCTTGGGATGACTGCTGCCACTGCGGATCCATTATTAAAAAACTCCTAGAACCTCTACAGGGAGTGTGGATTGTACCTTAAATTATACATAATATAATGTATCTATCTGCACCCAGTATATTCTCAAACTTTTCCAGACTGTCCTTGAGTTGAGCAAGCCTTTCCTTTGCTCCCCTCACTGCAGTAATTTAATTGCTAGTCACTTAAAAAAGTTATATTCTTCCATGGCTCATTCACTGAGTTTTATTATCCTTTATTTTTCCTTGCCAATGCATCATCTGTACTGGATACTGTGAATATGATCAAATAAACTAAACTAAACTATATTCTTCCATGGCTTTAGATGAGGAAAGACTGTCTCAACTTCCTCTTTCTTCTCACTATGCACAATACGTAATTAAATACATACATAATGTCGCTCCATGCGATTGTGTTGGTAACATCAGCCTCTAGTAACCCTTATTGCTAGTAACCTGGCAATGGCATAGCCATTTAACATCTTCACGTGCTTTTTTTATGCATGCAATTGAATGCAGTGTTGAAATTATGAATGACTGATGAGACATTACTTCTCTGTAAGGGTGGCGGAAAGGTATTGTTTGTTGTGTCCTGCATGTGGGTTCTTTGACTGAGCCTCCATGTTTGCATTAGTTGATTTCTATTCGTGTCCAGGGGATTATCACACCAGTGCCACTAAGTTGGATCAGGGTGTGGGGTCGGTGAGGAATCCTCTTAAATGAGCAAAACTATGAGGTGTGTTTAACATAAGAGGATCAGCCAAGTAATGCACCTGCTGAATTAATCTTTGTATAGTGTAGAAGACAAATGACCCTATTAGAGATGAATAGATAAACAAGCCCTATCAGAGATGACACGTTCACAGATGCTGTAAGCGTGAATCTTTCCGAGGCAACAACAATGATCCCTTTTAATCTGACAAAAGATTGATGCAGTATGTAGAAAATATTTATTGTTCTGAATAATTTATCACAGTTCTTAACAAGTTAGATCCCATTGTGCTTGCAATAGTTACATTCTTTATCACACAAAATGTATTAATATAGAGGCATGTGCAATGCATATTACATAAAGGACCATAGTCTAGAACAGCCAATCTCTTTCCTCATAAAACTGTCTCACATAATGTGCATACATGTTTTACTGCTTCTCGGCAGCTCCCCAGAGCTGACCACAAAAATAGTTCAAATTCCCATTTCCATGCTAGTTTCAAAGGAGCAACCATGACTTAGCTATACCGCTTTCTCTTTGCGTGCGACTAGACACGGGCAGTGGGGCAATCTCCTAAAAAAGGCACAGTCTTGCATGCGTCCCCCTGGCATAGAAATATATGAACTGCCGTAATTACATCAGTGGTAATATAGAAACTGTAATGTAATAATATGAATTGTAATATAATTGTAGAAATCCATCGTAGCTTGCAGCTTACATTGCATCGTGCATGATTTTGGACCTTATAAATGTTACAGCACAGCACTACATATTGCTTTCAACGGTCTTTATGAATTTTACAGTGGGCCCACGGCCCCACAGCACATTCCACTCCTGTCTAGCTGAGACTTTGGTTAAAGATTTAGCATGGTGGGATGGGCCCTGAATCTGCCGTTATCTACCCTTGGGATATTTACTACAAAGAATGCCTTTTTCTGGTTGGATGCATCTACACAGGGATAGAAAAGAAAAACGCTGTATAGCCTCAACAGAGAGAAAATGCTGTATAGCCTCATCAATGAGTGCAGATCGGTTTCTCTTAAAACATAAAATTCTGTCATAATCCTTTAGCATAGTGTAATGCTTAATTTATACTATGTTGTGCGACCTGGTCGCGTGCCAAAAATAACAGGTTTCCAACTGAAAAAGTACAAATTGGGCTTAACACAAACATGGTAACTAGCTACTATGTTGTAACTGCTTGCAGTTCACATGGCTCAGATGCAGATACTGTCCAGCAGCACGCACATACCCATTAAAGAGGAGATATAAACTTAGAAACCATCACACAACAGCAATTTACAAAGCACACAAGAGTCTGTCATTCGTCTTTGTGTCGGTGGAAGGAAGCATGTTTATAGAGTGTGTGTTAAATTAGATGAAAATGTTAGTGGATGGGATATTATACAAATTTCAAAATGATCACTAGTTACTGCTCAGTGATGGAGTTACATGGAGCAGTGACAAACCTCACTCCTTCAATATAAACCTAAAAAATGTCTCACTTTCAACCAGAAATTGCATTGGTCGGCTTACTCGGCTATCACATTAAGTCTGCAATCATATTCAGTCTGCAAAACCACATTCCAACCTATCAGGAAATTTATGAAGTGCAAAAGCACACCATGATCCGTTCACAAATCTGATTGATTGATTGAATGAGCTGCACTAGGTATTTGAGCCATATTTATAGTTTGCATAAAATGTGTCAGTTATGGACATCCAAGGATTTATTTGTTGTGGTGTTTCAGCTAGAATGCTGCAGTGTTGCTGCACCCACTTAAGTGATTGACCTCAGTAATGCTGACAGCTCAGAGACCAAGTCTTTGGTCTCTGTAATGTTAATGGTGAATAGCTTCTATGACAGAAAAAGTGCTTTTCCATAGTTATTTTTAGATGCTAAAAATGCTAGGTCAATATAGACCTAGAAATGGCTCCATGTATACTGCAAAGAATATGTCAAGTTGACAGGGGCTCTCACTTTTACACACTGCCATTTCTCTTTACTCCTCTAAATCTTTGATGGAAATTGTGAACATTACTGGTACTGGCAACCTCAGCCTCTTTCTCCTCTCATCATATTCCTACTCAGCTTGTCTCCTGTTCCAGTAGGACTAGAGGAAATGGATTGGGGTTGCTGGACTATCCATTTATCCATTAGGAAGTAAAATAAATGTTACCATGACAAATATTTCAGAGAAGACTTTTCTCAGGTAAAGAATGGAACTGGTGTTTGTAATACAAATGGTGTACAGTACATTTATGCAGGGCTTTATAAAACTTTAATGCCTGGGAACCATATTTATACATATGGGTCCTGATATAATTATAATCATGATCTTGCTGCCATGTCAGGGCTTGCTTTGTGCCTGTATTAAATGATTTATGTACATGATCCTCCATGTATACAAAATATTAAGATAAAAACCTTAAATTTATATTATACCTTTGTCATACAACATGTACTGCAAAATGACACAATTATTTTTGTGTGCGGGTCTTTATGTTGAGGCAGATGTTTGCTGTGTAATGATGCCCATTTTTTTCATGCTGAAAATTTGAATGCCCACCTCTTCAAATGCCCAGGAAGTTGAAGTCCTGTCTCACTAATGTTTCCAATCTTCTCTAACTGAAATAATAATAACCTATTCATATACTCTTGGAGCAGGTCATTGGTCAATCATTATGATTAACCAGTGCCATCAGATAAAGTACTGTATTTTTTTTTTTATTATGCTACTCAAATGTGGGACTACCTAAAATAAGAGAAATCACACAAATCCTTACCAGCAAGCCATGATACACAGATAAGCTTCCATTCGTCAACTACACCTCTTGGGATAATAGATAAGCTCCCATTTGTTACAACCAGGCTCAGAGGTAGTAACAATAAGGGGAGACATGGTACTGTAACTGAATAAACTTGAGTAACTATGAATAAATAATCCAAGAAATAACAAAAGCGGATATTCTTTGCTAGCCAGTTTACCTGTGAGTGACGTATGATTTAGGGGTGTTGTGCAGGATGCGGAAATGAAGATGGCAAACTTAAGACGAGACGTGCAGTGCTGGAAATAAGAGATATGACTGATTACCTAATTTACCAGCTTACCTATATGTATGAGCTACGGCAGTGGTTCCCCAACATTTTAGCTCGAGACCCAAAATTGTATCTCTCTTCAACTTATTTTTAACTAAATTGTGAATTTTTGGATTTTTCTTTTTTTTTAATCTTTTGAAATAACCATTAAAAAACAAAATGCAAGAAACAAAAAGAACAAAAACACATTGGTGGAGTCACCGTGCCAGAGGAGATGACACGACACTCATGCATGCAACCAGCAACACAGTGATGATGAATACATATGCAGATGATGCTTTACCACCTCGCTTGCATCCATGATTAAAGCTCCATTGTGCGATAAGGAGAATCAAACATTAAACAAGGGAAATCACAATACCAGCTGTAGTGTTTCAAAACAAGCCAGCTATCCCCCTCCCCTGCAGGACCTCACTGTGGGTCCCCGTCCTGTCAGGTCTCAGACATTACACACCACTGACTATGGCAGCCAAAGCAGGACAGCATGCTGCATGCTGTTTCAGTTTTTGTTAACCAGGTTAAATGAAGAAGTAGGTAGTTGGGAATCTGAAGGTTCCAGGTTTGATCTCTGGCTCTTCCTGGTTACGACACTGAACCCCGAACTGTTCCTGGTGAGTTCCCAAACATTTTAGCTCACATTTTAATTTAACCGCTTTGCGGCTTCCTCCACCATTGGTGTGTTAATGTGTGTATGATTGGATGAAGGTGCTATATAACGATCAATATCTTCCAGCACAAGATAGATAATCTTGTTCCAGCACAAGATAGATCATCTTGTGCTGGAACATAGTAAACCATAACTCAGTAGTAAGAAATGTTGGCTGCCAAGGTGTTGGAGGTTGCCAAGGTGTTTCAACAGATTTGAAAGCAGCTCAGAGGAGGGAGCCCCAAGTCTTAGGAGGAGCTTAGAGTTGGCCGATATGTGCGCAACTGCACATACAGTATTCAATAGCGTTTTCTGAATAAAACCTTCACACAATGCAGCTTTATAGTAAACAAAATCCCCCTAAAATCAAATCCAAGTGTTATTCATGATTTTGAACAGAGTATTCTAGATTTGTACAAAATCATTAACTGTAAACTGTAAAAGCAAAACCTTTGTGATGTTATCAACTTTCTGCATTTGGTGCATTGTCAAAAAATTGGAATCTGAAGCAAAAGACTCCAAACATACATACGTACATCATATTTTGATATAATATATTTTCTAATTGCAGTAGCATCTGAAAGGGCACTCTTTTAATGGCATTAAGGATGTGATTATGAGAAGGTTAGCGATGTGTGTATGATATGAGACGCAACCACGCACATCAGCAGCATTACTGACATTAAATACCAGTAGTTGCAGCAAAGAATGCACTCCGGTATTGTCTTTTGTGCAGTGGTTACCACATGATAAGTATTACTGTCAGATGATTCCAGTAAGTAGTTTACATAAGGATAAGGACTATCTAGCTCCCTCTTACCATGCAAATGAAAATGAGCTAATTCCATGTTTACATAAAGCGTAGACATGCTTTATAGGAATTATATGACTGGGACACCTGTTCAGATGGCTAACTGTAATGATTTGCACGCACTAATAACCATCCTGGGCCTCTTACTGTTTTCAAAGTGTCCTATCTCTTCTATCTGTCATTGTGAAATAATTCAAATTACTTTTATATTACACTAATTCATCAAATGTGCATACGTTTTTATGTGCCATGCAAGGTACCCCATGTGAGAAGTTTCATACAGTAACCAATGAGTCATGCTCTTTCTGGAACTTTCCAATATATGCTAAAAGTGTAACACATGAAAGACATTTGTGCTTTTGTTTGGACTCTGTGATATGATCTAGTGATTGTATTAGACGTGAAATGCTTTTCTGACCAAGCAATTTTTTCCTCTATGGAATTATTGAAAAATAAATCAAGCTTATATACAAACATTTGTATGACTGATCAGTGCCGAAAGGCTTCAGCATCTTGATAAATTGACCTTTCAACATGACTTGGACGGTCACACCTAGGACAAGCACCAGTGAATCGCGAAGACCACAGTGTTCTATTGTCTACTTGGTGCACCCAGTGCCACCTCGGCCATCCAACTCCAAATAATCTGGATCCTACCAGATCCCAGCTGAGCTAGGTGAATGCTCATTATTCTGCTCTGATAGAACATCTGCCACTGTCAGCCTCTAAGTAAAGATATCCTCCTTGTCCGTCTCTGGTGAAGTGGGTCTAGAGATCTCAAAGAGTGTTTTCGGGGAGCCAGCGACGGGGCTCCCCGGGCTCCTCGCTTTGAGGAGCTCAAGTGCTTCTGTAAGCTGCGCTTCTAGGGCAGATATGCGAACACCGAGGTTCTTGAGGTCATCCCTCAACTCCAGCTTGAGCTCCTGAAGTGAGGCCTGAAGTGTTTGCTCTGGGATTGGGTAGAAGGTGTGCCTAGCCTCCGGTTGGACAGGGCTTCGGTCCTGCGGGGTCATGCGAAAGTCACCCACTTTGTCCAGGCGCAGGTCACTTTTGGTGATGCCACTGTCACAGGAGTCTGTCTTCTTAAGACTCGTCTGTGACTCATGTGTCTTTGTCCGGTCAGGCAAAGTTTCCATGGATTCAGCCTTAGACACTTGGTTCCAGTTGTCAGCTTTGGCCATAGACTCTTTGAAGCGCCCCCAGCCTTTGACCTTGGTGGGTTCGGCTGGCCGACATCCTGCGAAGCCGACGGGAGATGGTGCCTTGAGTTTTGCCTTATCTGACGGGGTGGAATTGTGGGGCACAGATGATGAGGGTGTTGCTGGGCTTTCCGTCACTGTGACAATGCTGGTGGTGGCGATGGGTGCCAGTGAAGAGGGTTCTGTGTACACAGCTCCTTTCTCTACATCGTGTTCATCTGAGTCAGGTTTGTCTGTTGTGATGCGAGCCTCCTTCTGCTGTCTGAAGCGCTGAAAGAGCCTTCGCACAGGGTGATCCGGGGGAAGGTTCAGAGGTGCTTCATTTTTGCGTCTTAGCCTTTCTTCCTCCTCTCTTTTGACATCACTGATCTTTCGAAACACAATCTAAAAACAAAGGGAAAGGCTTTGATTAGAAGAAGAGAAAACTGTTTTATTTTTGTAGTGTCAATGCTAAAGGCCTTATTATACTTGGCACGTCCGTACGAGGGTCTGCGCTGACAGCAGGGGTGACGTGGTTGCGATTATACTGCAATTTGGTAGCTGAAGACATGCATTCATTCATATTCAAGAGCAACATGGCTGCACTCAATAAAAGCTATAATCTAATGACCTACCAGTCAACTGCAGGATACAGTATGGCACAGTCAGAAGAGAGCTAATGTCCTAGTTCACTATATCTAGCTCAATTATTTGTGTGCTGTCCTAGTACATGTCTTTGTGGTGTGTGAATAGTTTTTATTGAATTCAAATATTTGATATCAAATATATTTGTATTCAAATAGAAACTAGAGAAAATGGATATGCTCTACTTCAGCACAAATTGCCATCCTGCATTCTCCTCTCTCCTCTCCCAGCAAAAACACCACACGTTTAGTCATTGTATTATGTAAATAAATTGAACTAGCCAGTGTTTGGTAGGGGTGGGTTCCATTTCTTTTGGGTTTCCTATTTGCTCATGTTTAGGAGTCAGATTAATGATTGTATTTTGGTTATATTACTTTGGATAGCAAAGTTAGGGTTATATTGTTTAGTTGTTTGAGTTATCATTTTGTAACAACTAGCCCAGCTTGAAGAAATTAATAAAACCCATTGTATGGCTGACATCCTGGTTGCTGGCAATTCTTTGGAAGAGAATTCTCAGAATGTTGTCCTATAATTGAGTTTTTGGTACTAGATGAATTGTGGTTACTGCCTACAATGCTATTTATTGTTTCTCGCTTTGAGCTAGTAGCCCAACGAGTTCATGACTAATTGCCCTTGGTCTGAGCTTGCCCTTGGTTGTGAGCTTGAGCCAAAAATAAGCAACATTTCAAATGGTCAAACATGAATTTAAGCCAAAGTGCAATACACTTCCATTTGCTTGGTTGTATTTCTTCTCACTAAAGTAAATACATATACTGAACAGTAGCTATTACATGTGTGCATGGGCTGGGTAGCTCATTTAGTAGAGTGGGTTGGTTAGCTAATTTGGTAGAGTGCTGGCTCTGGGTTTGACACCCTGAACCCATAGGAAATAGAGACATGATTTAATGATACTGTAACAGTTCTACTGAATCACTCTCCTGTATTTCTCTTTGGTTTTCCTCCTTTTGCTGAGTTTCGTCCTCCTTAAAATGCCCCGTCGCATTGCTGCACAGCAGCTATAATAATTAGATTACATCTGATCTAATTAAGTTGGTACGATTGACCATTGACCTGTTGTGCACTGACATTTCGGAAGTACAAATTTGTACACAGTACAATCCATAGTGTTGATTTTACTTGGAGATTGTAAAAATGGACCTGAGTCAACTCTCTTCTTGCTATCCCCGAAGCGTACAGTCATGGTGCTTAATAACTCTCTTGTGGCAGGGGTCTGATCAATATTCTAGGGCTGCAGCAGAGCATAAGATTGAGGCATAGGACTTCATAAAAATAATTTCAAAGGATTTTGTAAAAATCACATTCCTCTTAATATGTGAGACTGTTTCTTGCATCACAAGAAAGCTTATTTTAACAATCCATGTTTCATCGCTAGGCATAGACCAATTTCTGGGTAGATAATGCCAGCAGCATCACATTGTACCATTATTACTTATAATAATTTGCCTTATGTCTTCTAGAAGAACAGAACACAAGACATCTTACTGACGAATTAGAAATTTGAATTTGTTCTAAATATTTAACTAGACATTGCTAATGTTCTGGAAACTTTATTTAATATTCTGTAAATATCCATGTGACATAGCAAAATATTTGCTATGTGTTTTTAGGTGTTTTTAGAATTGGTCTCAGGACTAAATGTTTGTACTTACGTACAATGCATGTGAAATACACCTTAAGCAGTATCCATTCAATCAACGTTTCCAAGCTGTATAAATCCAGAATGTATAGGGCCCTAGTGAATGGTCTGTTTGACACAATATATGAGATTGCTTTTCCGGGTGCAAGCAACCCATTCATCACATTCAGTCTCTGGGGAAGGGTAACCTTGTTTGTGAACAAGAGAATGACTAGTTACTGTACTCCCATTACAGTAAAATCCTTACTCCTCAGTGTTCCAATATCTCTCTGAGAGTATAAAAATGTACCCGTACTGCTGTTGCTGTCACTGCTGAAGTGTCTCTGAATGGAGGATATGACGGTGGCTGGCTGGAGTTAAGCTGTGTGAAATCTTTTTAGGCAGCTCTTGCTGCTTGTTTGACTGCATGGGACACCAGACATGACTGGATTCTCGCAACGTTTTGATGATCAGGCCAATGATATGCTTGCAAATGTTCCCATGCTCTGGTCGAGTGTGCAAGCGAGCCAAGGCACTCCTCGGAGCGCACAAGGGCAGCTTTCACCGGGAACAGACAGGTCTCTGCTCGCACCCCCGGATGTACTGCACATTTGCTGACTGTCTCCTTTACTTACCAGCCATGACAAATCTTTGTTTGTTTGTTTGTTTGCGTGCGTGCGTGCGCGTGCATGCGAGGGGAAAGTGCTCGATCCTTTGAGAGGGGATAAACACAATACAAGATATCTATCTACACCTGAACATTCATAGCTATGTATTTGGCATAAAGATGTGGGTACTGTACGGCATGTTTTAATCACACAGCCCCAGAAAGTAAACACATATATAAAAGGTTACATTGAATAATTCAAATTTTACCTGTAATTTTATAACGGACAATTTACTTATTGGGAAGTGGGAAGTAGAACATGACCTGTACTTGCCCAACGTGCCTCTGAGATCTTTGTGTCAACCACTGTTATCCCAAGAGAGCTTTTAGATAATTGAACTACAGTAAACACACAACAATGCCAAAAAACAACAGGGAAATGTTTTGGAGAACTTTATTTAGAAAAGTGGTTTAATTAAAATTGTTTTAAAAAAGTGTTTTAATGTGTAATGGTGCAACCTGGCAAAAAGAAAATCCGAAGAGAAAATAGTAAGGAAAGAAAGACAGTATTTAATTCCACTGGTCGACATGGAAGTCTGAGAAATGTTATTCTCTCCTGAATACTTCCACTGTATAAGGATTACTTCCACTGTATGATGGCTGATGAAGCGACTATAGTGAGTGAACACAAATCTCAATTAAGTCACTAAGCATGTTTCAATATCATCTTTCATTAAACCTATAATTAGAATCCTTAGTTCTACTCATCATTTGAGACCAGCATTTGGTAGATGAATGTAATCGTTTTGTTGTTGCTGCCTGTTGTTGTCAATCATTTATTGTTCCAACAGTGTTCCAACACATTACTACTGGAGTATAATTTTTTAATAATATTGTGTTTGGTGAACCTTCCCTCTTTGTGCCCCAATTTAGTCATTATGCCAATTCCTGAATTGTCCGTAATACTACATAATAGTGCTGTCCCCTACTGTTTCGTTTTGTGGGGTTTTCGGACTGGTTGGTCCTACAACCACATGCTTCTTCCAATACAAATGGAAAGTCCTCCACTCACACCCCCGCAGTCGGCCAAGGAAGAGACAAATAGGCCTTATAGTGTTGCTATAACGCTTAAATAATCTATTTGGGCTAGGGTAGAGAATGGGGGTCGATGTCTGACTAACGGGTCTAACCAATGACTACTGCACCCAGGCAACCCGACCTGGCGGAGATCGGCACTCTGAGGAGTACACTTTTCCAGTTAAAATGTGTGAACATTGTCGTCTATAATGACATTCGCAAAATAGGGAGGGAGGCGAAGGTTGAAAGTGTTAAGAGCAGTAATGTGCCTGTGTGAGTGAGTTCTGAGGACCCACAAACTCAACGCGAAATAAGATGTAAATGCAAGAGGCAAACTCACCCTCTTCCGAAGGTTGTATGTGAGAAGCAAATTCCTTGAGAAGTGATTGGAGAAAGCTGTGTAGAATTCCAGCACCTTTTGCAGGGCGTCTCGTTTAATGATGTGAAGGTCGCAGTATGTCAGTGCTCGTACATTGGCACACGCCTGGGCCAGTGTGACCTCTTTCCAGAACACATCTCCAAAAACATCTCCCTTTCCTGCAGAGCAAGAAGAGACAACTCAGCTTTTTCGGTCTCTATTACTTTTTGCAAGTGCAGCACTTCTTCCAAAGTATTTTAAAATATTTTAGTCTTGTCTGAGGAAAGGATCTGTGATACACTATATCGTCTGTTCTGGCACTGTTGTCATGGTCTCCATGTTAAACAATATATCTCTGCTGTCGGGAGGAAACCACTTAATGGAAAAACATTTTTCAGAAATTGAAGAAAACCATATATTTTTTAACAAAGCAATACTGTCTCATCAAAGGCGGTGTGTGTACTGGAGTGAACGTAGTTAGAACAGTGGTGTGTGTGTGTGCGTGCGTGTGTCCAATAGCCAAGCGCTACAACATTCAGAGCAGATGCGCTGCATTCAGTGAAAAAAACGGACAATTTAACTCAGGGTTGTGGTCCGCAGAGACGTGCCCCACCTGTTGCGGTCCCTGATTTGGGGATAAAATGGAGTTTTGAGGTTCTTTGAGAAGCGCTTTTTGGCTAAAACTTACCGTATAGTTAGACAAATTCAGACAGAGGGGAAAAAACATTTGTTTTTATTCCACTCTGAGCTCAGCTGCTGCTGTGCTGTGTGATGAACTGCAGAGCAGCTCCCAACAGCAACGATAGAGATCTTCATTAATAGAAGCATTTCTGATGTCTAATGAACAGTACTGAGCTCAGACAAAACTGCTTTAGCCAGTGTGACAGAAGTTCTTGATAATAAATTATGTATTATAAATATTTTGAAACAGAAATGCAATCAACCCCAGCAAGCCAAATGGCGTCATGATGACGTTATGATGACGTCCTCCGGTGACGTTCAGGACTAGGCCAGATCACAGCCCATATGGGGATGATCTTTACGTCATTTCCAGGACGTCTTCACCAGTTTCAATAATATAGATTATTCTGGGCCAGATCTGACCAGTTATGATATGTGTCATTCCCACTTTAAATTAATCTGGCCTCTCTCTCTGATTCATCCAGGGACGTCTGTCTTAGTGGGCAGAATTTATGTTGGTTGAAATCAGGTGATATTCTGGGCCAGATCAGACTAGTCTTGGTTTGACTTGATCTAGCCACAATCGAGACGTCACTAATTCGTCCAGGTCCTGACCGTGCTTGCTGGGACTGCTCCTTGTGACATAGTAAATGTACCTATGCTTGACTTCCTATGTCTAAATGCCATTAAAAAAGAAAAGTTCAGTTAACACCCCTCAAAGTGACATGATGATGAAATTATTACAATGCAGACATTGTAATAATTTCAAATCTTTCAACTAGTTTAGTATTCAAAAAAAGGCAGTAAGGATGCACTTTAGTTTAAATCAGTGCTGGACAACCATGTCTGTTTGATCTACTATTAGATCAGGATGAGTACAGATTTTGAAAACCCAAATTAAGCCACCCATTCAATTATTTGATAACAACGGTAAGGGAAAGGGAAATATTTAGATTTTCAGAGCAGCATAGAGAAGGAGCACATGGTCCTAGTACAGAAGGAAAGCTCCATCTTGTGAGTCCTTGTATTTTACATTTTGTGTCTGTTCTTAAGAGTGCCATTAGGCTAATGAGAACCTGATTCATACTGTAGCAGTAACAGGTTTATCATCGGAAGCTTCATTACAGTGAAGTGAACCCTCCAAAGACGTCACAAGCAGCCTACCGCCTAAGAGAATATTGATTGTTCCAAAGACAAACCAACAGCAAGTTATTGATGGAAATCAGTCAAGGCTACAGTAGCCTATTCCATCAAGAAGTGTACCGTCAATTAAGTTTTGGCTTATCAAATCAGGCTTTTTAAATTATCACTTTTGTGAGAAAGAAGCAAGGCAGTAGAGTCCCGCTTATACGAAGATGCATGCAATTTCTATACTGTTAAACTAAATACCAATTCTAATTATGTTTGAGTGCAATGTACACACACATCGTCCCTTATTTGGAAACCATAAGACTTGGCTTTTGAACTGACAAGGGAGACGCTTTGTTCCTTTTTTGGGGGGCTGGAATCAATCAATGACACACAACTTAGTTCATATTTACATATATACAGCTCATATTTAAAGGTTTTAACTTTTAACCACTTAAACCCTCTCTAGACTCACTAAACTGGACCTGAGTTGTGTCTGTACTTGGACTGTTTCAGGGG
>OOFJ01079094.1:6410-18680 GCA_900323375.1 Benthosema glaciale
GTGTGGGGGTCCCCGGGGAGTCCCCAGGGGTTCCCCGGAACATCCTGACCCCCAGGAATGCGGTCAGAGAGCCAGCCCGGTTACGGTGTGCCTTCCCACGTCCGAAACGGTGGAGAAATGACCGAGTTACTGTATGGGGTTCCCCGGGTGGGGGGTCCCTGGTGATAGGGGGGGTCCCCGGAACATCCAGACCCCCAGAAACACAGCCAGGGGGCCAGTCCGCTTTCGGCGTGCTGCCCCGCGTGCCAAACAGTCGAGAAATGACAGAGTTACGGTACTTTAGGAGTTCCTGGGGGGTCCCTGGGGGGTCCCCGGGATGTCCAGAGTTCCAGACCCCCAGGAACACGCCCAGGGGCCTGCTGGGTTGGGGTGTGTCGGCCCGTGTCTTAAACTGTCGAGAAATGACCGAGTTGCAGTGTTGCATGTTTTCGTACTCATACACACACGGAGACACGGAGACACGGACACACGGACACATACATTGCTTCTTAATGGAGTGGTTCGGGCACCGCTCAAAAACATGGACAGACAAATACATTCATGTTTGCTTTAAACAATGTATTGCAGCACATGCTTCTCCTAAAAGTGAGTGTAGGGCTACATTGCTTACATTTCTCCAGATTAAATCTATTGAAGCAGTACATCAGGGGTCGTCAGCATACTTCATCTGTGCAATTTCCCTCCAAATCCAATCTAACCCCCCCCCCCAATCTGTCTGCATGCCAGTTCTGCCAGACCCTCCTGCTGATGTGAGGGTGAGCACTACAGACCAGCAGGGCCAGTTGAGGGTGCGCTGGGTGCCTCCTACTCTCAAATACATGGAAAACCTCATGGTGTTCGAGGTCAGCTACGCAACAGCAGAGAGCCACGTGGGACAGGTACTGTATAGTTGACATTAATAACACTATTATAATGCAGCATTTTCCCAAACACCGGGTCGGCACCCATTTTTGGGTCGTGGTCACATTTGTAGGTTGGTCGTGACTCGCAAGTACATATCTATATTTTGTTGCTTTTCCTATATTCACAAATAAAATGTAAAAATCTCAAAAACAATTCCATAAAACCGTATCCATAAAACCGTATTCGTAATAACTTATGCCCTATTTAAAACAGAGAAAATGGCAGATCTACTGGCTCTTGCATTGTGTATGTTTTTACTGTATTTTTGTAAGTTTGGGTACCGTGGGTTACAACAAATGTATCTTTTTGGTCTCAGCTGAAAAACTTTTGGGTTTGGGAACCCCTGTTATAATGTACATATTAACACTGTAAATATAATTTGCCGGATAACCTCCTACTAGTGGTAATTATTGAAGACAAGCATACACTTACTGGGCACTATGGCTCTGATCCATGTATTGTTTAATGTTGGTTACTTTACTTGTAATGTTTATGATCAAGGAGATGAAGATTATTCTATATCTCATCCTAATCCCTTCAGGTGGAGGAGGTGGACGGACCAGAGCTGGTCCTGAGAGATCTGGAGCCAGGTACCCAGTACAAGGTGCGGGTCCGTGTCAAGCCGGGGGACGGGATTAGCTATGACGGCTACTGGAGTGCTTGGACTGATCCCATCTTCATGGACACTCTGCCGGCAGGTATGTTTCTATAGCCATAGATAACTTTTCTTAATGTTATCTTTTTATCTAATCACATTTTCTTAATGTTTCTATAGCCTGCACAAAGTAATATGAAAATGCATCACAGTGCAAGTATTAACAATAAAATAGAAAGAACCACAACATACACCACATTTATCCTTAGTGGAGATCTTCCTTTCCTTGTTGCTTTTCATCTCATTCTTTGACGGGGCCATTTTGTCTCCTCCAGATCTGGACCCACTCATCATATCTCTGATTTGTATCATCTCTCTTTTCTTCATAATGCTGTCAGTCATGACACTCCTGTCTCAACGCAGGTCTGTCAGCCATTCATGCACACAAAAATAAATACAGCCTTCCAATATATGTACTGGTGGTGACAAATATCCATCAATTACTGCATTAGTACTGTATAATAACAAACATGTAACTGCTTTTATGTTATTGCATATGCAGGTTTCTCATAAAGAAGATTTGGCCTGTCATTCCAAATCCAGAGAGCAAGTTCCAAGGCCTATTTTCAGTTTATGGTGGTGACTTTCAGGTACAAATAGCTACTATTAAAATTACATAATTGTTGTGGTTGATACGCAACCTAGCCAGATATCTTTTGCTGATAATATTGTTTCATAATACTTTATATACATGTATGCATCTTATATCTACTATGCAAGTTTAGAATACTTGAGTTAGGTTGTTTGAGACTAGATAGATAGTTCAGAGGGCTGAACTTTGACCCTGTGGACACAGGAGACGTCTCTGAAGGAACAATCAATCTCCGAGTGACCAAAACAAGTTGTCAAGAGAGTGAATAACAACTTTGACAATGTCCAGACATGGACACAGCCATTTTAGCAAGAGAGTCAGTTGTATGTTGTATGTTTGTTGTAAGGGAGGAGTTCAGTTATAATCTATAGTATAAAGGGTATGTGCGTGACATCATCATTATACCCGCTTATGCGGGAATACCTACTAAGTGGCAAAAAACTATACTTTCTGGCATTGACAGCCCATCCATCCATACAAAAAAGTCCTGTCTGATTGCATTAAATGACATTAAACAACGTTAAGCTCACTTTGCCATTCGATTTCACTCACTTTATGCATGCGCATACCCTCGACGACTATAGTTGTCTAGCACACCTCTCTCATCTTGTCAGACTGTTCTCATCTGTAACATGTGGTGTGGGTGAATGATCCAAGCTTGTAATAATTATATCTAAAAGGAACATTGTGTTAATCTTGTATTACGCTGTAAGAACATGAATGCACTAACATTCACATATTGTTTTGTCATAGGAGTGGTTGGGCCAAACCAACGGAGGCATTTGGCCGAGTCCAGCTTTATTTTATTCCGAGGAGCGTGCGTCTCCACTGGAAGTCCTCTCAGAGCTCAGTCTGGGCCCTCCACTGGTCACCCCACCTCTGCCGCCGAAGGCCACTCGGGCGTTGGCCAATGGAAGAGAAGAAGAGGGGGAACAGAAGGATGAGGAGAAGACGCTCATAAGAGTGGATTCAGCATCGATGGAGAGATGGAAAGAAACTTCCCATGACCATTGGCTGATGGACCAGTTGCGGGCCCTCCACCATCAACCTGCCCCATGCTCCCAGTCCCAGTCCTCGCTAATGGAGTCCCAAGATGCCTATGTCACCCTCAACGGCCACAACCACAGAGACGAACATCTGGATGACATCTTAGAGGAGACGCTACCCCTGGAAGTTCTCTTTGCTTCCGGGACAAAGACATCAGAGTCCCAATCCGACCTGGGTTCCTTACAGCAGAGCTCTGGCTCAGGGCGTCTCTCATCCCAGTCTAGTTTTGAGTATCCAAACAACAACTGGTCACCCAAAGGTCCTGGATACACTTATATGGCAGTGGCCGACTCTGGGGTGTCCATGGATTACAGCCCCATGAGTTCCAGCCGGACAGATGACATTGGGAAACTGTCCGTTTATGCTCACGAGTATCAGAATGAGATTCCTGTCCCCAGAAAACCCTTACTGACAAGTAAGGGTTATGGCCGCTATGGCTGTTGACTAAGAGCTAAGCCCAATAACAGCCTACAAACTGACTGACGCTTGAATATCTGACGATTAGACAGATAAAGGGTATTTACAGTACATATTTGACCAAACTGGCCACTCTGCAATTTACCCTCCCAGCAAGAGGGAGACATCAAGGATTTAGAGTAGACTCTGTTTAAAGTCAGATGCAGACTGACACATCACTGTAAGCAGAGACAACCCAGGAAAATGCAGCAAGAAGAGTCAAATGTGGATACAATAGAATAGTGTAAATAAGCTCTCATCTGTACAGGACTATTGTTAAATGTAAATGGCATCTGTAGTTGACACATACAACAAAGATGTGACAACAATTCACATGTTTATATTGGTAATTTTTTCATAGGTTTAGTACGTACTTTATTTTTTATATCTTCACTGAAATACAAGTTAAACACAATACTGAGAGCCATCAGCATTTAGACAGTTCCTCTTTTTTATTGTTGTTTTTAATGGAGACTACTTGCCTTTTAATTTTAATATTCACTGTCATTTATATTCTATGGTCCAAATGCTGATGAAACTCATTGTATTTGTAAATATGTGTGATTGTTTTGTTTTGTACGTGTATCCTGTTACTATTCGTATTGTTTCAAAGAATGCATTATGCAAGAATAAATTGCTACGTCAACATTCAGCAATGAGGTTAAGTCTCCTTCATAGAACCTTAAATGTGCCAGCTTGTCACTTGTGGGAGAATACCTGACCTAATTACACTACTAAATTGCTGTACAAATCAGCACAAGCTATTGATGTAGCTAGTTTAAAACTAGTTTTGCTAAGATGCTTTAAATAGCTGATTCCAATTCTTTGCAGAATATGTTAAGGGAGGGTGATGATCTGATATAGAGTTCTCAAACTCTGCCCGAACCCGACCAGGCCCGACCCGACATTTTAGGGCCGGGCCGGGCCGGGCCTAAAAGTTATACTAATATCTTTTTATTATAATAAAAATAATAGTTCTGTTCTGTGTATTTGTGTATTTATCCTATTATGAAGATGGGGTTGACTTGTTTTTCACTTTTACTCTGTGTAGACTCAGAGTTCTCAAATTCTGCCCAAACCCGACCAGGTCCAACCCGACATTTTAGGGCCGGGTCGGGCCTAAAAATCTATATTAATTAGTCGGGCCGGGCCGGGCCTCAGCCTGATCAGTTAGGGCCCAGTTAGGGCCGGGCCCAAAATTTCAGGCCCGATGAGAACTCTAATCTGATATGAGGTAACTATTTCCAAGGACATATGCACTCAACTATGAAGTATTAATTTAAAATTCTTAGTTATTGAATTATTTTTCAATGCTTAGTTTGAAATAGGACATTTCTCTGCATTTCTTTTTTTTAACTTGCTTAACTTTATTCTTTTACTGTGATGAAAGTGATGTTTACTCACCAATGTTATTTTCACATATATATTTTTTTTTATGAAAATGCAACTTTAAACGCATTAAATGATGTACAATATTCAGCATGTGGATCCTCTTTAGTTGAAACCAAGGTTAATAAGGACACAAGAGTTGACATAGGCATGACATGGCAGTTAAACAGTGATGAGTTGAATGGGTGAATCCCAGGACCCAGGTCACATTCTACTGAATGTAAGATAAGGAAGCATGGCTTGGCAAAAGATTACATTATCTCACACATCATAGTACCAGGGGAGTCATGTAGGTTCAGACATAAACAAAGCCCTGATTTATATGTTGTTGCACAGCTGTGGTGCTCACTGAAAATATCCAAATAAAGAGCTTGTAGATCAGCTATTTCCAGCTGGCAGCACCATTATACAAATAAGCATACATTAAGAAACAGAACAATAATTCCAAGAATAATTGCCTAATAGTTATGTGCATGGCATGCATACACCTATTGTACCTCTCTCAGATAATGTAAAAATCTTGCTTTACAAATACTTTCACTGGTGAAGTCTGTGATTTATTCACAGAGAGGATTCTGTGCATATCTCATGCCTGACTGCATTTAGGCCATGGTGCTGGACATTGTTTAAGCTCCAAAAACATACTTTATTTAAATTGGTGCAACATTTCAACCTCTCAGGTCTTCATCAACTTTGTTATTTGCCTTAAAAACAAGCAAGACGATATTTTTCCCTCTCCTTGAAGTCTGTGATTTGCACACTTTCAAACCGAGGTAAACTCCATTAAGCCATCATGAGAAACAGCCAACTGCCACTCCAGTGCTATGCCTGGTTCCTTGCTCTTGTTCCCCTCAGTACAGGGGGCCTCTGTGATACCTGTCCCTGAGAGGTACACATGCCACACCTCCAGTAGGCCAGCTGCCGTGGCTCCATAGCTCTCATCTCTGTCCAACGTACACCGGACCTGGAAGTAGCGATCAAGCACAGAGAGGACGGGATCTGGCGCCGACAGTTCCCCCCTCCTTTGTCCGACCTCCAACTGTGGCTCGATCGAGGCGATGACCCGGCAGGGAGCCAAGCTCATGTCCCGCTGCTCCAGGACTTGTGTGAGAAATGCAGCCGTGTCATGCAGCAGCGCAGAGACGTGTGCAGCACAGGACTGCTCCGCCTGCTGAAATTCACTGTGGCTACTACAGCCACCTGCACCGCGGAGATAGCCCTCCAGCCGGTCAACTATTATCAGAGATGGAGGAGCCGATTCGTGAAGGCAGGCCACCTGCTGGAGGAGCTCTGTCACAGTCCTGGGATAGCAAAACTTGATTTTCTGAAAAACAAAGAGTGAGAGCTTTCCAAGTCAGTCAAAAACAAGTTGCATGATTAGAAGATTGCTTGGTTAAGAGAAATGCACACCAAGTCAGGTTACAGTTCAGATGAATTCACTTTTCAGACCTGTGTGACCATAACTTAGTTTATGAGGCTAACTCTTCTATTCAGTCTTGAGTTTATAGGAATACACACACTGTACACTATAAACATGCAGTCTGTACAATGTTTTGTTTTCACCTACAACTCATCTCACTTCGACCTTTCTGCAAAAAATGGAAAACAGATTAGAGACAGAGACAGATTATGTAAACTGTGGGGAGAAGATCTCTCTTCTTATCTCCAGAGAAGAGAGGAGAGGGAGCAGCACCATAGATAAAATGGTAAGAGTACAGCATGTTACAATGGGTCTAGTCCACAAGATTTGATACTCCACCAAAATACCCATGTACCTGTCTAAATACTTCCTCAATGTCAACGAAGTCCACTCCCACAACACCAGAGGGAGTGCAACAAACCATGTGCAATCCAGATTCGGCACAAACAAGGGACTATGTTCATTTCGCTCCTATGCCACCAAAATGTGGAACGCCCTACCAACAGTCATTAAGACATGTGAATCCCTTGACTCCTTCAAAACCACTCTCAAAGGGCACCTACGGATGGCTGCAATTCGAAACTGGCCTCCGTAACATTAGATCCCCCTTCTCCCCTCATTGTATATTTTTCTTTTCCCTTTTACCTCCACTATGATTTCCTGCTTTTGGCTATACAGAAGTGAATGTACGTATCTAATTGTTTTGATGAAATGAACATGGTGGGCCCTATTGTAAATAAGTAGAAATGCTTTAGTGTTGTCCCACTCACAGTTTTCAGTCTTGTTTTGAGTTGTACTGTAAATGTACTGTAAATGTACTGTAATGTAATGTAGTTACCTTCAAACTGTCTGTGCTCAGATTGGACGTGCAGTTCTGTAGAGGGGTTGGTAGGCTTTGAATCTGAGTCTGCGTGAAGAACAACACTTTGATCCCCAGTTCCGAGGCAGCTGTCACGGCCGCGAGGAGCAGCAGAGATCTAGTTATGCTGCGATCCCCGACCATCAGAGTACTGGAGGAGGGTGAAGCTGCTGCTGCTGCTGCTGCTGCTGCAGCAGATGATGATGATGGGCAAATGACTTGGAAATCATTATTATTAAGACCCGTTCGTGGAATAAAAGTCTTGAACAGAACAGTCAGTATATCTGCCATGATGGCAGTTGTACAATAAACCCCTGCTGTACCCCACCTTAATAACCTAAAGTGATTTACAGTCTACATGTCTGTCACTACTGTGTGTTGATTTCGTGCATTTGTTCGATTTGTTTTCAATCATGGATCACGTCACGTGTGTGTCCGTGCTGCGCTGCCGACTGGTCCGTGTGGAACAAACTTGAATACATTTGTGTTCCGTCACAGTTTTTTTGAAAGTGCACACACTGCTGCTATTACACGTAATTATGTGTTTAATCCCTTTATTAAACATTACAGAGAGTTTTAATTGTTACACCGGTTTCCCTTTACAACAATTAGCCTAATGTTGGCAACAATTTGTTAATAAACCAACAGCAGTTATTGTCCACGGTTTAATAGGAAACTCAACAGAACTGTGTCTGAGATGGGAGAACACTAGCCCTGAAACATGACTGTCATGAGCGTCATGTGAACCATGGCTAGGAGAACACGCTATGCAACTACAGGTAACGCCATGTCTCTAGTCACTTATTTTGGGCTTGTTTCCTAATGTCAGTGATTCTCACACATTTTCATGTCAAGGACCTCCAAATTAATGTATATTTGTCCTACTAAGGACCCTACATCTAGACAAGACAAGACAAGACATATTTTGTCCCAGGGACCCCCATACAAGATTAGTGTCTGTCATTGTTAAAATTTTATATTCCACTTTTCTTTATTAAATGTTTTTTTTTTGTCTTTTTAATCAGAGCTGTTTTTATGGGCCTGGTTGCTTGTTTCTCTCGCGAAACCTGGCAACACTGATCACAACACAGCTGTTGTTGTTGTTGCCAAGATGGCGGATCGCTATGCAGAAGTAGAAGTGGAGGCTCCGTCGTTGGAGGACTGTAGTGCCGCGGCTCTGAGGCGCTGCAGAGGACGGCCCAGGCTCACGGACTCCGACCGAGCGCAGCGGCGTCTGGAGTCCAGGAAGAAGTACGACGTGCGGCGCGTCTACCTGGGAGAGTCCCACAGGCTGTGGAGTGAACTCCGCAGACGGACGAGCCTGAGCGACGCCGGACTGGCAGAGTATCTGATCCTGCTTAACTCGACCTATGGAGAGAAGTACCAGCAGAAATACTGTAGCGGGTAATAAGAGGCGAGCTATTGCTCACTGTATCCTTCTGTGTTGTTATGTCTGCAAACTGTTAATAAAGTATGCAATGAAAAATGATAGTAGTACAGTGGTTTTCAACCAATGGACCGTCCGGCGACTGGTCCAGACCAGGTGGTCCAGAGAAGACCAGGTGGTCCAGAGAAGACCCCAGCTAAGTGATGGAGCGTTGGTCGTAACCAAATGGACCCTTATTGATCTCTAACTCTTGAGAGGGTAAAATGAAACCACTTTCACACTCATTTCACACTCTCAAAAGTTAAAATATTGTCTACACAATCAGAGAATGTAGTATGTTATTTTGATCAACATTTGCCTGTTATTCTCCTACGGTACCACATCGACACACAGCATGGAATTGTGGACAAAATCTTATCCAACGAGGCAACGATAACAAAACATACTCTTTAGTTTCTGGGAGATTGATTGCTGAGGTGGAGTGCCACAGTGTGAATTAAATTGACGATGGGTGAGAGGCAGGGGGTTGGCCCCGCCTGGACCGCCTGCCTCTGATTGGCCTACCGACACTGCTCTGACCAGACTGTCCTCCGAGACGGGAGGTTACTCCGTCCGTGGTGAGAAATAATATAACTTAAGAGAATGACAGCTTGGCACGAAGTTGTGTATTAATCTCATTATAGTGAACTAATAGGCTACTCGAATATATTATACCAAGGATAAAGGTGCAGGGAAAAGATACCTTTTTACAGATGTAAAAGATGTGTCATAGCGTTCACATGTGTACATATTTATCGTAAACTTAAGCCTTGTCTGTGTGAGAATGAAGCCTAATGTATACCATTAATGCTCTGTATTTCATTTGTATACAATGTTAATATTACGGCCATTCTAGTATCAATTATTCCATCAAAGCAACGCGTCAGACAGTTCTCTTGTATCAGACGCGTGAATCAAAATTGCGCAAAACGGCATAAATATTAGTTTGCCTCTTCTACAAAAATAAAACTTTAGTTACGGCTGCATTCTGTCGTGCGTGCCGGTGCCAAGCTGTCATTCTCTTAAGTTGTATTATTTCTCACCACGGACGGAGTAACCTCCCGTCTCGGAGGACAGCCTGGTCAGAGCAGTGTCGGTAGGCCAATCAGAGGCAGGCGGGCCAGGTGGGTCCAGCCCCCTGCCTCTCACCCATCGTCAATTTAATTCACGCAGTGCCACACCTACCATCAGCTCCCACTACTCCCGCACGACTTGCCGCACCCAAGCCGTGCTACTCATACGCTGAGTTGGCGGTGCCTGGGATCAAACCCATGAACTTGTGGTCCAAAGGCGAGAGCTCTAACGACTGAGCTATGCGGACACTAAGATGGTAGCTCAGATGCTGAATAAATAATGGACCTTGATGTAAAAAAGGTTGAACCGAAGGTTGCAGATAACTATGAAACTATGCAAAGGTCGCTTCTCGCTCTCAGGCGTCTTACTGGTAGTAGTAGACAGGTGATTACTAATACTAATCTATCATTTCTGACATGATGCAGCCACCAAAGTGTTGGCACCTTGGCATCTTCACCACATTCGTTTTTGTGTGTACCTGTTTTCCATTGTGCATTGCTTATCCAAACAATATCAAAATATCCTTTTCGTATATCTGTCTAATAGGAAGAAGATTTCCCCAGAGTTATCAGTAAAGCCCAAAAGGGGTAAGAAATCAGCTTGTATCAGTGCATTAAAACAATAAACAACAACCGTTGAATCACTCAGTAACAGTTGCTATTAGTTTATCAGTTTTACACTCTCTTACACTTTTTACACTTATTTCTTTTACAGGAAGGAAGGAGCCACGCGTGTCGAGCCTGCATAGCCTGGTGACGTGGTACCAGGAACACTGCGACACATGCCTTCACGAGCCCCAGCTCCGAGTCCTGGAGCCTCAGCTGGGCTTCTCCACTACAGCCATCTGGCAGTGTGACGCTGACCATTCTTTTGTGCAGTTCCTTTACTCGCCACCGAGGGAGGCTAGTGATTCAGAGCCCGAGGGGGAGTTGAATGGGGATGATGATGATGATGGAGAGACGGTTAGCAGAATAAACATCCCAGTGGCAAAAGGCATCATGACTAGGAAGAGGAGAAGGGAAACGATTGCTGACCGACAGCTCAAAGGTTGTTGGAGTCGTAAAACTATATATATGATAGCACAAGGTTTAAATATGGACGTCAAGGAAATACGATTCTTATCTACATTTGACTTTGTAATAACTAATTTAACCAGGCCCTTTTCCAGCTCGACTCTCCATTTCCTCAAAAGAACATGTCGGGACTGGTTTTAAAGAATTGTTTCCTTGTAAAGTGGTTGGATGTTGTAAAGTAAAACACACAAAATATCTACACTCTGTTGCATATTCTCAATTCTCATAATTTAATGGATGCTACAAATGGACACTTTTTGGCCATGAGGTTATCCCCTTTCTAGTCAAGTTATAGTACCTCAGTCATTTTGACCTTCTTGGACTCAGAGTTGAGCACATTTTCCTTCTTAGACTAAGTTGACTTGATCGTATAAACAATTAACATGCAAATATTTATTTGCTTTTGCCTTGTGACTGGCTGGCTGGCTGCTCTTAACATAGTTCAGTAAAGTGACTCCAAATGATCTGTTTGCCATTCTCTAGATGCTGAAGAAAATCTGGATGGTTCTCAGGTGCAAGATACTGTGGAAGGGGCCACGAATCTCAGCGACCTGCCCAGCATGGTGGCTCCCTCCAGAGACATCACACTGTCGGAGCAGACCACCTGGGAGATGGAGATGGTCATGGGCAGACAACAGGACTCTAATGAGACAGACGATGCATTTCACACGGTAGGAGAGCCCATTGACTCAGAGGATGAAGAAGAGGTGCAGGATATGAGAAGAGACAGATGTGGAGGCAGAATTGGGGATGGCAGAGATGAAGGAATGGGGGCTTCACCGGATGGCTATGAGTGCGTGGTAGTGACTGCATCTCTAACGGACAGACTGGAGAAGACAGATGAGGACCCTTCACTCTACCGGAGCCCGAGTGACCCTGTTGGATTAGGCTCTCAACCTGACCTGTTGGTTTCACCGCCCATGCAGGTGCCAGAGCAAGGAGAGTTCTTTGACCCTCAGACTCTGCAAACGGTGGTAACCAGTTGTGAGATACCAGACCAGAGGGCAACTCTAGAAGGCTCCCAGGTAGATCCTTGAGAGCTATTCACTCAATATAGCTATTTTCTCTTCTTTTTGTGTTAACCTACCTCTACTAGCGACCATAGTCAAATTCAGATTAATTTAGTATTTTCAACATGTAAACAATGAACAATCTAGCACATTATTGTACTGTACATAAGATATAACAAAAGAGTGTGAGGCACTGAGCTACTGGACGATAGTCCATGACGTGTGTGGGTGCGTGCGTGTGTGTGTGTGTGGGGTAATGGCAATTTGGCTCAGTAAGTACACTGACACATTATCAATCAAGTCTTTGCTCAGATATGCAACCCTCTAGGTTGGCCTCCTAGTTACTAGTTAGTGTGGTTTCTCTAA
>OOFJ01079120.1:4089-14830 GCA_900323375.1 Benthosema glaciale
ATAACTCTCAGTTATGTATCTGGTTCTGTCATGGTTGTGCAGGGCATCTGTATTGACCTTATTCAGACCGCGGCCATCTTGCCAGCAAGGTGCTATCTAGGTGCAACTTCCCATTGACAGCCCATTCATACAAACTGAAAAGTCCTATCTAATTCTATCAAACAACATTAAACTCACCAACATTGCTGCTCTACAAAAAGCTTGAATTATCCCCTTTCAATCTGTACAGTTTTTGCTTCCTCTTAAGAAATACTGTGCAAGTGATTTATTTTCTAAGTCTCACCTGCTTTGAATTTGCACATACCGGTAATGCAGGAGGCAGCAGGAGTGTGCTTTGCCGATAACGAGCGCTTCCAAACTCTGACACTTAGAAAATAAATCACCTGTAAGGTATTTTTTGACAGGAAGTAGCTCATAACATGTCTATGGTGGATTTTTATGAAACAAACACTTTGCAGATAGAAAGAGGAAAATTTAAGCTTTCCTTATAGCTGCAATGTTGGTGAGTTTGATGTTTAATATAATCAGATTGGACTTTTCTGTTTGGATGAATGGGCTGTAGTGTCTATGAGAAGTTACATCTTCTTAGCACCTTGCTGGCAAGATGGCAAGATGTGAATATCATCAATTACCACAGAAGCAGAGTTACACCGCCAAACTGAATGCAATCGCATTGCAATGAAGGGTAAATGGTTATCCTGAGGCTGACGTGTCTAACTGAAATAGTCTCTGCCTGGTGGAAACCTCCTATACTTCGTCGTCCCGTCTATCCTCCCCAAAAAATAGCTTTTCAGGAAATGGGGGGAAAACCTGTGTTTTTGCCATATATGGAACGTGGACCTTTTTCATAACAAGGTCCATTATTTATTCGGCATTTGAGACAAGGAAAAAAAATGAAACCAAATGTAACACGTAACTCTCAAGAGTTAAATATCTTATAAGTGCCCATTTGGTTACCGACTCTCCATCGTATAGCTGGGGACCACAAGGAGCACTGGTGGTCCCAGTGGTCCCCGGACCACTGGTTAAAAAACACTGATAGATTGATTGACTGAATATGTATTAGTCAGAAGTGTGAAGTAAGTGGTGCAACTCCGTGTGGGGGTCCTCAGGGGGTCCCCGGAACTTCCAGACCCACAAGAACACGGCCAGGGTGCCGGCCCGGTTACGGTGAGTCGCCCCACGTCCGAAATGGTTGAGAAATGATAGAGTTACCGTGTGGGGGTCCCCAGGGGGTCCCTCTACTGTACTGTACTGTACTGTACTAAGTATTTTTAATAATGTTTTACGATCTGCAGCAATTGGAAAATCTTGACGCTGACGAAGGCCTGCGCGCCGAAACGCGTTTGTCTGGATTGACACTGACGAAGGCCTGCGCTCCGAAACGCGTTTGTCTGGATTGACACTGCTGCGGATCGTAAAACATTATTAAAAAGACTCTTATTGCATTTGAGACTGCGGATTTTATTCTCTTTCTATATGTTCCTGCTGAATCTGCACCCAGCACACACCTGAATCCTAAAAGGATTGTTGGAGTTGAGCGAGCCTTTCCCCTAGAAGTGAACTGTACTGTACTGTAACACCTCAAATCATACAGTTAATAACTATGTGTGTGCGTGCGTGTTAGGCTGCACAACAGTGGCACTTGGTTGTGCAAACCAACCAAAAGCTATTTCGTGCTCAGACGGACGGACGGACAGACAGACCCAGCCAGCCAGCCAGGGACGGACGGACGGCCACACACATAGTTAAGGAAGTGGTGCACCATTTAAAAAGCATGTGATACTACACTAAAAGGGTAACACAAAACAGGCCATGGGCACTTTTGGATCCAATGTTGTCACATACTCTTGGTAATACTATTCGTTCAAATGATGTATGAAACCACAGACTTTCACTCTAAGCATATATCAGAGATAGCAATGTAGTATGATCTACAAGCACACCACGTGTGAAAACCTTTTTTTTCCCAACACTCTTGGAGAGCAATAATTTACAAGGGGTATTGTTTTTTGTTGAAAAATGAAGATACAAGGTTTCTGCCTGACAGCAGTGGTAATAAAAAGTGATCCAATCTGATGTGGAGTGGGGAGACATTTCTCCCCACGGCTTAAAGCCAAGTCTTCATCTCCCTGATTTATTTTCCAATTGTTAAAAGGCTAGATTTGAACACCATACATCCATCCTGTCCATACGTAGTTACATATCCTCACAGCCATGCAAGGCTCCGTTCCATAGATTACATCCATGCAGTCCATACATACCCTCACAAACTGTCGGCTCCGTTCCACAGATCCGTTCCATCAGATGCATCACCCCATACAGCCCGAGTTTAGACTTCATTTCACTTCACTTCATTTTGTGTCGCAAACCGAAAATCTACAAGCCCACAGCAACGCAAATTTTACTATTAAATTCATATTATATTCATAGAAACGTAAAAAATCCAAATCTATACATTTTGGATTATTGATTGCGACCATAGGTTGCAGTTTATATGAAAACTTGCATTTCCCGTTAGTCGTGTCACACCTCCATTTATGGTCATGCCTCGTGAGATCACGCCTCATGACACATCATGTCACCATATATGGCCATCTCCATATATAAAGATCATGACACTGACCTCATCCACGCTGGATAGATATACATGGCGAAAACTGGATCATCACATAGATTTGCATATATGGAGCCGGCCAGCAACTCTAAATCTGACCTGCTCAAACCCTTTAGATCTCCATATATGACATTTCATGTGTTGATCTGACCTCATCAAACAGTGTTCATTCGAGACACACTCTATATATGGCCAGACCTCATCAAACCCTGTATACTAAAGACACTGCCTCCGCTGCCACCCTTAGTTCTCCATATATGGAGCTGACCTGTTCTGACATTCCATATGTTGATCTGACCTTGTACACTCAAGACATGCTCCATATATGGCGAGTACAGAATTAATTCCATATATTGATCTGACCCCCCATGACAGCAATCTGCCGTCACCCAGGTGGATGCGTGTACGTAACCTCGCCAAGGGGCAGTTTTATACTGTGAAATACCGGAGTATGCAGCATTTTGTTTGATACCGTACCCTACTGTAAAATCTCATACTGTTACATGCCTAAGCGTCACACAAAAGCATCAGAAGTTGCAGATC
This sequence comes from Benthosema glaciale, assembly GCA_900323375.1. Classification (NCBI taxonomy): domain Eukaryota; kingdom Metazoa; phylum Chordata; class Actinopteri; order Myctophiformes; family Myctophidae; genus Benthosema; species Benthosema glaciale. The sequence continues at coordinate 7,250 of OOFJ01079120.1, forward strand.
CACACACGCAAAAGGCAACGCAAAGCGATGCGCTTTGAGCTTGTATACAGTATCTGCTACTTCAATCAGAATCCTGAATGTAACAGTTTTCGGCGTGAGGTTTCAGGGACAGAGGCGATATTCTCTTTGTATTTTGGATTCTACATTCACCAGGATGAGTGAACGCAGACACACCAAATGATCTGTACTCTGGGGGAGTACTACACTCCTTTAAGTCTTTGCTACAGCATGGTTCCCCAAGCAATTTCAAAGACGACTTTGAAGTGGTCACCAGCAAATCCTTTACCCGGCCGCTCTTATCAGCCTGGAGGTTCCTGATTACAATCTCACCTGAAAATCCTTATCCCTGCTCAAAACCAATTCCATTTCAAAATGGTATTTCCTTTTATTACCGTACTTCCTTTGGCTCCGACTGTATCTGGGGTGGCGTAGGGGTTACAATCACGCACCCACCTGGCACCACCGCGGACAAACAGTACAGGAAGTGTAGCCCAAACCTGTAGAGCCGAAAACTCTTATCTCCATATTTTACTTTTTATATTTTCTTTGTAAGTTAACCTCCTACTTCATCATACTACAATTCACTACAGTACAAGTAAGTACCAAAGTGTTGAAAAGTGCAAATGTTATTTTTTTAACCGAGATGCGATGAAAAATATGAAATCAGTTCGGATGTCTGATCAGCACAACGGACGCGTGCATGCAGAGGACAACACTGCGTTGCCTAGCAACCGGCTCAGGGCAAAAAGTATGTTTTTTAGCGGTGCCGTTTCAGATCCATATACAGTAAAGCAATATAAAACTTATATATACTGTACATCAATCACAGACAACAGATTGCTATTTGTGTTCACAAAAAATATTACAAATATCACAAGATATTGTCATGTGGCCTATTTTAGGTCTACACTTCTTTTGAGTTTGTTTTGGCAGGCCCACGGTTGTTCATTTCACTGGCAAAATCTGGAAAACACTCGCTGACATCCGCGCAGAGAGACGAACAAACAGTACAGGAAACATGCCTTTAATGTGCAGTCAGTGGACCTCCGAAGACTTGACCCATGCAGGTATATATAGTGTCCAGATTAAACCTGAGCCAATCGATCACAGTCAGTGCCCTCATTCGTTATCCAGCCTTTAATCAGTGGCTGATTAATTAATACTCTGCACATGATGATGTGAACGAACGCGCCCAGTGGACAGTCAATGACCTCCCACACCAGGGGAGGCAGTGAACAAGTGAGGCTAAGCAAGATTAATTGATTTGCCTCTTACACTTTAAACCCCTATACACTTAGCATCCCCAGTGCTCTATACTATAGGATTGCTTCCTCCCCCCCTCTCTACTTCAAATATTTTCACTTAAGTTAAAATAGCCATTGTACAATGAATCTAGCCTACATTTGTTGAAATGCGTTTTTTGAGTTAGCAAAATCTGACACTACAGGTGTAACTAGAGCCTTTGGGATTCTGTAACATTTCTAGTGCATAATGTGTGAGCTGTTTACAATGTGATGAATCTGACATCTTGTATGTGGTTGGTCTTGTATTCTAGGGCAGTGGTTCTCAAACTTTTTCAAGTCAAGGAATCCAAAAATCTGAGATTGGTTCATTGTTAAAAATACTTTACCCTGCCTATCCCAACATAGATTTTACCGAATATAGTTTATACAATTGTTGCAATTTTTACTTGGAAAACGTACAAAAAGCCACATTTATTTTGTAAAGAAGGTCTACAGCATGTCCAATTGACAAAATAAAGCCATGCACCCTCTTGAATCCAGCAGTCCAATATCCAGTACATCAGATCATTTCTCTCAAAAAGCTGAGAGAATTGAATCTACTTCAGTCAATGTCACATTATTAAGTATGGAAATGCATTCATATTTATTCATATTTATTCATAGGTGTATTTACAGAGACCTGTTCCAGTGTGTTTTGATGCACCACTGCTACCCCCAAGCCCTCCCCCTCTACTGTTTTCTCTTCATTTGAATTCAACCTCCTTGTAACACAGATTACATTTATACTCTGAAATTCCACAACATAGCTGTCTACTCTCCATTGTTGCACATAGCCCCCCTCCCCCCCATGTCAAATAAGCATGCTTTGATAACCCCTGTAGAATATACGTCTTTTAGAAATATAATAAGAATAATTTAATAATATGAATGAATGAAAGCTCTTCACGTATTTCCAACCCATCTTCATAATTGGTCCTCACACTAACGCTCTTTAAAATATTATGGTAGGCTACCATTTCTGTTTACTGCATCATGTTGATAGTATTTTGCAGTAACAAAATGATTAGGCTCAAAGTGCAAGAGCATTTTGTATTGTTTTGGACAAAAGAGATACGTTGAACTTTTCAGGCAAGTAACAGAAATGTTATGCCTCCTTTTCGTAGGTCCTTACAGCCACAATATCCTCCATGACACATTTCGCTACATTTCGCTTCCCATCTTGAATTTCTCGTTCCAGGGGGGTACTTTTGAATATAATACGTATAGTATAGTATACTCAGTAGTAGCAGTTGTGTACAAAGATAACAGATGTACAGATGTACCAAAAGTAGCATAACAGATCTACAAGCTCACAACGTGGCATGCTGTGAGGCGTTGTCAGCTTGTAGATCATCTACTTCCGTTGTACACAGACTAGTATAAATTAAGCATTAAGTGAATAAATGATCTGGAAATGTCCTGAGCGTGTTTCACAACATCAAAACTATTCATATACGGTAGTGCCTCATTCATGTTACAAAAAAAAAAAAAAAAGATCATGGTCGCTCGCCAAAAAGAATATGTTCCGCAGGTCTGCTGTGCGTAAACATGGACCTGCTGCTGTCTGTGTGGGGACTTTCTTTCTTCATCCCATTTAAATATAAGAACTTTGAAAATTAAACAAACATGTTTGGCTCAGCATAAACTATAGAACTTTAGCTAACTTGACTTTTCTTTTTTAATATTTTTATAATTTGATCTATCAGACAGTCTAAAGAAGGCTACTTACTTCATGCTATTTGACCAGTGTTCCTCCTCCCAAGGCCCTTAATAGCTTTGCGCATAACGCCAGTGCAGCCGACTTTTAAAGGGAAGCACTGATTGGGTTCATGGAGGTGACGCCCAAAACGCACCCATGACTAATTCATGGCCGTTTTACGCATAGCACCATGGTGCAGAGCGCAAATTACCACACCCATGGTGTGGTAATGGCATTGGTCACGCCTCCACGTCTTAAGTTAAGACATATAAGACCTAATTAAGACGTGCTTAATACGTGCTTTTTGGGGCCTTAGCCCCAAACTGCTCCCGATGAGCATGGTTGGTGCCGTGGCTGCCTCCGCCGTGCTAAAATAAATGCACCATTTACCATTTATAAATGCTCCATTTATCATGTCCAGAAGGGCTGGTACGGTAGGTGTAATAAAATGTCACATTTGCAAGGCTACAGTAGCAAAAGAGGCACAGGCTGATCATAAAGCACTTAAAGCAATATTTCGTCTCAATCGAGTGGAAACCTCATAATGTCTAAAGCTGTTACTTTTTGGGATTCTAATTTGGGATTCAAAAGTATAGCAGTATCGACAAGCTCAAAATGTGTCACACGTTTGTTTGAAGCTGGCAGATCTGCTGCTTTTGATGCTTCTGTTTGACGCTGTAGTATGATCAAGTAGGGCGCTGATTTAAAAAACAAAAACAAGAAAGTTTAGAATATGGAGATATGAGGTTTCTGCCAGACAGCAAAGATTTAATAGCCCGACTCCAGTCCCTGAATGGCTAGCACCTCACTAGCCTCACATTCAGGGTCTGGTGACGCTGGTTTTTTATCTGTTGAAAATCTAACCAGCCTGTCGCCTCACAGCTAGAAGGTCCAAGGTTCGAGGTGATAAGAAGCAGTCTGCTCATGCATTCAAGGAAGCATGAGCACAGTTTGGGGCTCTCCCCAGGTTGGTAGAGGAGAGGAGAGTTGGCCCGGCACAATCAGGATCGAGACAATCCATCAGTACTATGAATCAATTGTCAAAGAGTCCCACTCACCCTCTCAGGAAACAGCTGCACTAAGAGGGCTTTCAGACTAAATAATGGAGAGAAGCTAAATTAAAATTCAAGCTGAGTGTCAATCAGGCTAACGATTTAAAGCATACTTGAAATATTTAAAGGACATCTCCATAATGTGTTTTCACTAACGCTCATATTTTGGTGCATTTTGTGTCTCAGAGGTGAACTGTGGATGGTTCCAAAATGTCTGAGCTGACCAGAGATGATGTCACCTGTGATAGTAATGAAAACAAAATACCTCTGGGGCTGGCTGGAGTCAGTGTGCAAACTGGCTGACACCCAGGGGTGGACTGGCCACAGGATGTACCGGGCATGTTCCCGCTGAGCCGTGACCGTAGGGGGCCGCTAGGGGGCGATATGATTTAGCCAGTGCCATCATGATCATTTCATTGTACCTGTATCAGTGACAAATAAACCCTCTTCTGTCTTGAATCCTTTCGCCAGCATCATTCCTGTGAGAGCAACAAAGGGTTATAGAGTTGTCTGTTGGTTTGTATCATTTATGTTAAAGGTGGTATTAGGGCTTGTTTGTTTGTGTGTGCCCTGACGGAGCGGGCGGTAGAGTTTCTGCTGGTGGTGGTGGGCTGCTCCCTCTCCAACATCCTACTATAAATGCACCACGCACTGTATGTGCGTGCGTGCGTGCGTGCGTGCGTGCGTGCGTGTGTGTGTGTGTACGTACGTCTGTAATCCACGCCACTCCAGAACTGTTCGCTCCAACGACTTCAACGTTGACACACACCACCACAGGGAGTGCAGTGCCCGGCCTTGCCAGTGGACATAATTAGCCTACAGTAGGTCGCCTCACCTGTATTCCCACTTCCCAGCCTCTGCCTTAGCCAATTAAGTGCCATGGCAACCCCACACCTGCCATTTGATTACTTAACCAGACAACCAGTTGACTTTTCACAGTCAGTTTGCACTCTTCAGACAAAGGCAGACAGGCAGATACAGAGATCTCCATATGGGACACAGGCAGACAAAACTGGTGGTATAACAAGTTACAATGGGTACTGAATACTAGGTTCCCAACTTGCATCGTTCCCAAGTAGGCCGGTGGCCGACAGCCTTTTTCTTTTTTTTTTAATCGCTACTTTGGCTCCCATCTTCTAAACCGTTGGAACTACACATGTTCTGAGATGCTCAACGTGTTCAGAATACTCTTGTTTTTTATACTCAATAGACCATATGCACATCAAGGCAGTAATCTTGCCATAAGTTAATGGCAGGGTGGAAAGTGGAAACTAGCCGCAATTTTCCATTGCCAGCCCATACATCCAAACAGACAATGTCATATCTAATTGCATTAAATTATGTCAAACTCACCAACATTGCAGCTCCACAAACAGTTGGAATTATCCTCTTTCTATCTGCAAAGGGTTTGTTGCATAAAAATCCAATGTAGACGTGCTATTAGCAACATTATGTAAAGAAATTCCTGGCAGGTGATTTTTGTGTTGGAGTTTGGAAGCGTTCGTTCGTTCACTCAATGACCCTGCATACCACTTGTTTTGAATTTGCACATAATGCTGGAGGCAGAAGGATGTTGCGTTACTGAAAGCGAACAACACGTTACCAAACTCCAACACTTAAATCACCTGCAAGGAATTTCTTGACATAATCATAAAGTAGCTCATAACATCGTCTGGATTTCTATGATGGAAAGAGGATAATTCAAGCTTTGCATGTCCACTGGTGGCCCCCAGCCCACAGATTGGGAATCACTATTCTGAGGTAGATTGCCATTTAAAAATTGAATAGATGGGACTGCGGCCTTTAGTCCCTGGAGAAAAGCATTCCTGTTCCTCTGAATGAATAATGCAATACAAAAGATGATAGAGTGATTTATCATCACAACTATAATGTCCTTCAGGTCGTCATGTGACTTTAACACACAGCTACTGTACCACAAACCATATTAAATTATGTGTTGTTGCTGCTGCAGGGGCAGAAACCTTGTATGTCCATTATTCAGAATATTCTTTAATACAACAGTGCTGCACAAAAGTAGTGGAAAAAGCATTAGAAAATTGTGGCTATTTTCATATATATATTTTAATTGGAAATAATAAAAAAAATAAACGGTTTTGGGCATACAAGGTTTCCACGCAGCAGAGACCACTTTCTTTCCCCTGGTTCCGTGCATGCTGTGCTATCATGCTGGTTATCGTAATGGTCCAATTGGATTTCAATTCGAGTCCATTTTGTGATATCGGTAGGACCCTCATGAGGGCTGCATTTTTATTTGTTGTCTTTGCCTAGCAACTAAGCCATGGATAAATAAACACTTTTTAACTCAGATCCTTTATAACTCTTACACTACCGGAGTGAATAAATAAATAATTCACCCCTTGCAAGCATTTATTTTTAATTATTATTTATTTTTTTAGTTTTTCATCACCTTTCAAGTAGTCACAGAATATTTATATCCAGTATGATCGATCCCCTGATTGTTGATAAACACGCAGGTTTTCTCTATGCTTTGGCAATTTTTATTTAAACTCCTTAGTAGCCTGCAGGTAAATCAATCTTGCTTTGTCCAGAGTACCAGCTATATTCATTATTTTGCACGCACGCACGCACGCACGCACGCACACACACATAACAGCTGAATACAGACACAGTACACACTCACACACCTGCCCTCTGAGAGGCTGGAGTCATTTCTCTCCAAAAGCCCTTGAATATGATTAAAGATTGTGATTATTGTTTTCCCATATCTTTGATTTGAGGGGTAGTGCTATTTTCAGGACTGTCCTGCGAGATGCGGGACAGGTGGTCAGTCGGTATACGGAGATCTTGCCGCTTTTCCAACTCACCGCTGTTTAGTGCATTTTAGTTTTACTTCTAAAACACCTTAAATATGTATTTTAATTGCATTGCATTTAAAGGTTGAGAGCATAGTTGTTTACACTAGATTGAATCCCCCACCCCCGGGCTTTACTTTCGAGACCAATATTATAATACATTGGATATTAACGTATATCACTTCATAATGTGAACAGCAATGTACTATACAGCACATTTGCGATGGTAAATTACGTAATTATTATTATTTTTCTCTGGTTAATTCACTGCAATATAGCATCTGTTTAGAGAGAGATCGTTCACCATTATTTACTAAGCCTCTTGTCAGATGACTCAGCAGCGTGGGGTCGTGGGGTATATTTTTAATGATGCATTTAATGATGCACACACACTGTGTGTGTGCGTGCGTGTGTGCGTGCGTGCGTGCGTGTAATTGATGAAAATATGTATGGAACTTGGCCCTGCCCTTGGCAATGCTTTGTTGAAAATTGTGCAGTAATTATGTGTTTATAAAAGAAGAGGTGAGTCTATTTGCAGTCCTTTGCATTTTGCTTTGACATTCTTTGTTAGTTGATTTGCAAAGTGACTATGGAACTATAGTGAGAGAGAGTGAGTGAGTGAGTGAGTGAGTGAGTGAGTGAGTGAGTGAGTGAGTGAGTGAGTGAGTGAGTGAGTGAGAGAGAAGTGAGAGAGAAGGAGAGAGAGAAAGAGA
>OOFJ01079132.1:0-10633 GCA_900323375.1 Benthosema glaciale
TAATAATTCATATCAATTTGGGGGTCCTTGTCATTAAAAGGTTTGAGAACCACAGATCTAAACAAAGCCGTTCAAACCAACGGGAAATGAGGACGATGAAGCAGTTTCACCTGCTGATGATCATTCATCTCCCTCGCCTCGGCCATCTAAAATTCACTTAAATATTTATTGTTGTTGTCTGCCAAGCTTCTTTTGGCATCTGATGGCAATGAAAATTGAATAACTGGGATCAGCCTCAAGAGTTAGCCTGTCACATGATTGCATGGAAGAGGGCAGAAAACTTATTTGGCTCTGAATCTGAATTGTTGAGTACCTAATTAATCTGTTATTCTTTTTTGTTTTGAAGAACATTCCCAATGGGCAGCTTTCTTCCACCTTGTCTCTTTGCACTACTGTCTGTCAGCCCAATTCTGTGCCAGTGTTTGAAAACATCACAAACTGTTAATCACTTTTGAGCTGGGACAACAGCCCGTATTTTGTGCATGTCATTTAAAGACGATTTTTTTTTGCCATTTGCTGAACAACAAACAAAGCATTACAAGCCAGGGTTTAAGATTTGCAACAGTGTGCTATTTAGAATAGGCACATGTGCAGTCAAATCCTGTGTTGTGTTTAAATAAAATGGGTCCATGACTCCATGGTCCATTTCTTTTGACACTTTGACAGATAAAGGAACAGAGGATTTCAGTGCTGCTCAGAACAGGGAAAGGGGGTTCGTGTGTGAGGATGCATGCATGGCTTGAGGAGATGTTCCGTCAGTAGGTCAGTCTCATGTCTCTGATTAGGGGAAAGACCACAGGGCGTGCGCACAGATTCACTGCAGGCCAGATGGCAGTGGCACAGCGCCATCATCACTGCCACGGCCAGAAGACCACATCCACAGTCAATAACCCAGACAGAGGCACACATACTTGCCTTCCTACGTCTGTGCCAGGGAAACTCAGAAAAATGAAATTCCTTCCGGACATTCAGGATGTTAATAATCAACACATTTAATAAACATATTTATATTCCCGACTGAGCGTTAGGTGGGGACTCGGGAGGCTGCCCTGTGTCAGTTACTGCAGCAGCGTTGGGATTCTCCCTCCAAAACGTCTCTCAAAGCCCATCTGAAGGGCGGAGGAGATGTGGAGTAGGTGCAGCATCATGCATCTCGAATTGCACTGAAACTAAAACTGTCACACAGTGAAAATCATTAAAGGAAACGTTTTTCAAAATAAGGTTATTTCTCATTATTCAGGAGAATAATTGGTTTGAATAAAGTAATGTTGTTTGTGCAAGTCAGTGCCATTTATATATATATGTATATATTTTTTTGTTGGCATTGCATTGGTCCTCTAATATGCTGTACCATTGTTAGGCTGGCTACGTCATTAAATGCATTATCTGCTATTTACGGTATGCAACACCAGCCCAAATCAGACCTAAAGGTGAGGACAGAGCCTCTAATTCCAGGAGGTAGAGCCGGGCGCTGATCATTAAAATCTGTATCACAGTTTCACATTGTACAACAAAGTATAATTCTAACTATCAGTTTAGTCAATGATACAATTTTATTTATTTTTGTATTTATTTTTTAAGATGGAGTGGCGTCATGTTGTATTTTTTTCCAGTTTTTCATGTGTTTATGAGGTGACAGTACTTCATTAAACCCCTTGGTGTGGTTATGTGCAATGACGTCTTCCCTTTGTATATAGGGTTTCTTCGTAGAGGCTGAAACCTTGACAGTGCCAACATGCCAATGATATATGTTGACATCACAATCATCCCTCCCCCTTTATCATACAACAACAGCTGTGGGTTCACCACCCACCAGGCATACTTAATGAACTGGTGGGCATGTCCACATAAAAACTACATTTTAACAAATACTATACACTTTATTTTGGAAAAAATAACGATATGTTTTAGGTTGAAAAAACAACAACAACATGTATGTCTCTTTGATAAAACTATTCTAAAACCTACACGAGCAAGATTAAGTTGGTCATTGGCTCTAAATTTGGGTTTAGCTTTATTTATTTATTTTTTGATAGTTGCCCAGCCCTACCAGGAGTTTGCTCATCATCCCTTGCCTCATCTCAGCTTTCAGGAACTGTGCACAGTAGAGCCTCTGTTCACGTGAGCTCTGCCTCGCCAGCATTAATATGTCCTCCCGCATCATTTTATTGATCTGTGTGAGCACTTCTGTGCAGGCAGTCTCCTGTGGTTTTTCACATGCCGCAATAAAGGAGCAGATAAGAGTTGGAGCTTTCCAAATTTGAATCGAAACCAAATTAATAAATGTGAACCGCTGTGAATGCCACGTGAAGCAGTATTATCTTGTTTTCCTCCCTTCTATCTCTCAAAACCTTTGCCCTACTGCTCCCAGTTACCCAAATGGTTACTAAAAGCTAAAATGTGCACTTTTATTATTTAGTGTAGGTACAGTACATATCACTTTCTGTAAAATAGGATACATGCTGCATTGACTGCACATTTGTAGGTTAAACAATGTACAGTCTGTCTGTATTGTATTGGTTTTGTTTATGTTAAAGTTTTTTGGTGAAGAGGACCACAATTATCGCCTAATTGCAATGAATTATGCAAGCAGGTTGGAATGGCTGGAGAAAAGTGTCAGGTGTGATGTTTGATACGAAATCAGCGAGAATGAAAGGGAAGGTGTACAAGACGGTGGTGGGACCAGCTATGTTGTATGGCTTAAGAGAGAGTCACACTGAGGAAAAGACAGGAAGTAAAGCTGGAGGTAGCAGAGACTAAAATGTCGAGGTTCTCTTTGGGAGTAATAAGGATGGGATAGGATCAGGAACGAGTGCATCAGAGGGACAGCGCATGTCAGTGTTTTGACCTTGACTGAGATGGTCTGGACGGAGAGGGATACAGAGGAGGCATAGTGAGTATATTGGTAGAAGGATGTTGAGGTTGGAACTGCCAGGCAGGATGCCTAGAGGAAGACCAAAGAGAAGATTTATGGATGTAGTGAAAGAGGACATGACGTTAGTTGGTGTGAGAAGAGGAGGCAGAGGACAGGGTCAGATGGAGGCACATGATTCGCTGTGGCAACCCCTGAAGGGAAAAGACGAAAGGAAAAAGATCATAATCATTTTCATGTTAAAAATATCAATGTATTTTCAAAAGCTTATAGATTGGCTATTTCGACAATGTTATTTTACAATATAAAGTAATTAAATGTGTTTGGCTTTCCTAAACAAAATTTGCAGAAATTTAATTTTTATTCACAATGTTCCAACAACAGAATCACAATTAAATTGATAATCGCAACTATTTGAATGACCATTAATCCTCGCGCTAAATTTCATAATGGTGACGGCCCGAGCTCTCTGTCCTTATTGTGTTCTGCCATGACTGTATGTCGGGAAAGTGCTGTTGTGCTCTTTTTACATGATGTCACCAAACCAAATCAATGATTATCTGTCTCTCTCTCTGTCTCTCTCTCTCGACCTCTCTCTCTCGCTCTTCTCCAGACCTGATTCAGTGCACCAATGAGATGAATGTGAACATTCCTCAGCTGGCCGACACACTGTTTGAGAGGACCGCCAACACCAGCTGGGTGGTGGTCTTCAAATCGCTAACCGCCACGCACCACCTAATGGTCTACGGCAATGAAGTAAGGAAAGGACGCCACCAACCATTCTTCAAAACTCTCACATTAAAGGAATACACAAGCAGCTGCTGCATTAGTAGACCTTGCTGCATGCTACCATTTGAGCACACTGGGATGTTTGTCGGATGCGGTACATTGTTGCTGTCAGGCAGAAACCTCTCATCTCCATATTATTAAAAAGAAATCCCCGTAAATTAATGACCTATCATACTACAGTGTCACACAAAAGGACTTGCTTGTAGCCTGTAGACTCAGCATTTAATACTGAATGCATAGGGGTGACATTGCTTACAGGCTTCTTTTTGCACCATTAGTTGATCGAGGACTTTGCTTGCCAAGACGTAGTCAATTATTGAATGAACAAGTCGGGAGACTGTTTTCATTGTCACGTGTCTTGTTGTAATGAATGCGCTTTGTTTCACACACTGTCTTGCAGAGATTCATACAGTATCTGGCGTCAAGGAACACACTATTCAACCTCAGCAATTTTTTGGACAAAAGTGGCCTCCAAGGTAGGTGGTTAGCTTTGCGTCTGCTCTTCTCTGCAGCCAATTTGTGCCATGTGGTGACTTTAAAAAAATATATAACATTTTGCTTCTCCTCTCTTTCTAGGCTATGACATGTCGACGTTCATCAGGAGGTATAGCCGCTATCTAAATGAAAAGGCTGTGTCCTATAGACAGGTTGCCTTTGACTTCACTAAAGTAAAAAGAGGGTGAGGATCTGCTATTTTTGCTGAATGTTCGCCCTGTATCGCGACGTGTCCCGGATCAGGGACGCCGCTAGAGTTCAAGTACTGTAGTTGAAAACCAAGCGCCCGCCTATGAAGGACGTGAAGATTTCTGTCTTTGTCTTTGGACAGGTCTGACGGAGTAATGAGAACCATGAACACAGAGAAACTCCTCAAGACCATTCCCATCATTCAGAATCAGATGGACGTGCTACTTGACTTCAATGTGAGTTCACAAGTACTCAGATGTTTATCAGTACTCTTAATCACACTTTTCCCCATAATTTGGTGATTCAAGACATTGTAGGGTTTTTTTTAAATATATATATTTATTCTTTTGGTGTGACCAACTGCTGTACATGTCTGGTATAGTGTTGCAAGTAACCTAAACTGAACAAGCTTATCATATACCATATATCTTTACTGTGGGGCAGAAACCTCATCTCTCCATGTTTGTATATATTGTCGTAAATTAATGCCCCACTTCAGCGCACGAAAGTAGTGAAAATACAGCAATGGTGTTAAATCTTGAGCCTCTTTTGAAGAAGGCATAATACAATGGTTCCTTCATTTTAGCATTGCTCGAAATGGAACACTAACCCTGTCTATCTATGTTCTCTGTAGGTCAATGCGAATGAACTGACGAATGGTGTGATCAATGCGGCCTTCATGCTTCTGTTTAAAGATGCCATCCGACTTTTTGCAGCCTACAACGAAGGAATTATCAACCTTCTTGGTAAGAGAGAGACCACACTACTGTCCACACAGTGGCCATGTTCCTCTGTCGTTTTGTGTTGGTGAGAAATTGGAAGAAATCCAGTGGTCATAATATTCTTAACTCATTTTGACCCGAGGACGATTCCACAAATGCATTCTAAATCCTGACAGTTTTCAGAAATACTAATATTTCGTAGCGTGCCACTCGGTGGCACGCTACGCGCACGCGACGAAAAGAAAATATGCTTCTTCTCAAATATTTAATTAGTTGAAATGGTAATCAGTTGAACAATTGCTTAAAAAATGTTCGATAGTTGCAGTCGTAGGCTAGTTCAAATTCTCACTTGTCCTTCATAGCAGTGGTTCTCAAATCCTTTCCAGTTAAGGACCCCCACTTTCATTGTATTTGGGCAGGGACCCCCATCTAATATTATTTTGTGCCAGGGACCCTCATCTGAATTTCTTTTGTGCTAAGTCCCTCGGCCGTTAGAGAAGATCCATGTGAAACACAGTTAACGGTTTGATTAGTTGTCTCGTGCTCACTGTACCTCTCTCCGTTCTCCGATGCAACAGAAAAGTACTTTGACATGAAAAAAGTCCAGTGCAAGGAAGGCCTCGACATCTACAAGAAATTTCTCACAAGGATGACAAGAATCTCAGAGTTCCTCAAAGTTGCAGAGGCAAGTAAAGCTCACACTTTAGGAGAAATGCAAAAGCCAATGTTACGCTAATGTTCAGAGTAAAGCATATATAGTATAGATGTACTTTTAATAAATAAGTGTACTTGTATACTTGCATTCTACAAATGAGTGTACTGATGTATACAGTAGATGTATATAAATTCTACAAATCTGATACTAAATTACCCCCCTCTTTTCTTTTTCTTTTTTCCTTTTTTTCTTTTGCACTTCCCCCATTGCTGCTAAGGTTTTACAGAAGGTCAGCATGTGTGTCCTGTCTGTTCTGTTTAAGCTTTTATTTTAATCTTTGATTTAGAATCGTTTTTATTTCATTACAATGCAGTATTGGCTCTGTGATTATCTTGTGTAGAATGTATTGCTGCCGTTATTAGCACAGTCCTGTAGAACATGCCGCACTAACATTTCGCAGCTTGTACCCGAGTTACAAACGAACCCTCTTGAATTTTACTGTTGTTTTCTTTATCTTGGATGTTTCTTGCTTTCTTTGTGCAGCAAGTTGGAATTGATCGAGGAGACATCCCGGATCTTTCTCAGGTAAGAGAATGCTTCTTTGCTTTGCGAGTGCAGTAGGTTTGATCGACAAACGACAGCCTCTCACGTGTGACCATAACTTTGTGTCCCCCCTCACTATTTGCTGGCTTGCTTCCCTTAACAGCATTAACGCTGTCGACCCTGTTTAAGCAAAACATTTCAAAAAATATTTCAGAAAAGTTCAACACTTCAAACTAGCAGATTTACAAGCTCACAACGTGTAGCAGTGCAACGCGTTGTGAATTTGTAGATCGGATATTTTCACTGTGCATTGTACGACACCTTTTAGAGGGCTTGGAAAAAGTATGTTTTTAAACTTTGCAGGGCATTCACAACATTGGAAAGCACAATATAACCCATACAGACTCGCATATTTGAGAGCTCACAAATATGGCTCCAGTGTCAGCATCTTTATTGGATAATGGAAGTATAAATGTCAATTATCAGCATCAGTACACATCATCACTGTCTTATCTTGTGCTGTATACAAGCAGACGTTCAAATGTTGAAATTTATCAACCAAGCTGAAACGATAACAAAACATTCCGGGCAGTATCGCACAGATTTTGCTCCTGTATTAATTTCTGTAATGTAAATGCAAATGTCTTACGATAAGTCAGTAAATGTGTGTGTGTGTTGTGATGCGATAGCCTAATAGAAGCATGTAGAGACATAATTGTGAGCTTTTGATTAATGTTGTGGGTTATACCATGTTTTTATCTTGTGCTCCTATTATGACTCCATATTAAAAGAGGTCTGTACCCCTGAGACTCTGACCCGACTAGTTGCAACAGCAAGCTTTCTGCCCAGCTCTAAAGCTTTGCACGTGCCCACCAATGCGCCTACGGAGAGCTTCACACTCGCACTACTCACCCCTGACCTCGCACGTCATACAGCAAATAAAGGTGTGAATTAAGGGCTTTAATGTGGGACATAACAAGTACCATGCCTACTACTTAGGGGATAACAACGTTTAGAATCACTGCGCACAGATTGTATATTGAAAATCTAAACCACGCATAATTGCATATAGTCCTTAATGGTAGGTTCACGTCGGCCACAGTGGGTGAGATGCCCTTGTCTAACCTTGGTAGTAATCATGATCGGATATGTTAAAGGGACACTTCACCATTTTTGTAAAAAATAAATAAAAAAAGTAGTTTGTCTATCGATGACATCAGAGACACTGGGCTCACTTCTAAAATGTCTAAAACCACATACAGTATTACACACACACAAAGACCTCCAGGAAAGTCTTCTAAATGTCATTAACGTATATTTATTTTGCAAAAATGGTGACGTGTCCCTTTAAGGCGTAAAGGAACACCGTTTTTTCTACTATCTATACGCAATATCGCTCCCTATAGGATGGTACCATTTTTCAGTACCATCTCTGCTCGGTTGTACCTTTGTCTATGGTTCACAATAGGATGGTACCATGTCGTATGTGATTACTTAATCTGCTCAAAGTAGGACTGTACCCTTTATGCCTCTTGTGTTTCAGATGGCCTGCAGATGGCTCAAAAATGTACCTGCAGAGATTTCAAACTAGATTTAAACTTTCAAACGACCTCTCTCCAGGAAGAGAGGTTGTGCTTTCCATTAGTTTGAAATGCCTACCAATGATGTCACCCGCATGTACATTTTAAAGTCATCGACAGCCCGCTCTGAGACACGGAGCCAGTGAACCGATATAACGGTGCCGTCTTATAGTTGGTATACAGGTGTCGCTCGTTATCTTAAACTACAAAAAAGCGTGTATTAAATGTAAAAATCTACCGTATTCTCTTTAGACGCTGGGTTGCTCATGCTTTCAAAGCTTTGACTAGAATCATTAGCTGCTAGCTACGGTCACAACAGCATCAGCTAGCCTTCTCCCATCATTGTTTCCTATAACGTCATCTTGACAGTTGCCACCTTTATTTTCTGTATTTCTTCGCTTCCTGTATCTCTCCGTTCTCAGTTCACGGTTTGTGTAAGTATCTGAACCTTTTATCTCTCTGTCCTCTGTTCTTAAACGGTGCTCGTCTCTCTGTCGTTTGTGGACTCTTTGAGAAGTAAACTTGGCATGCTTGCCGTGTTTGTTGTTGTTTATTAACCACATGAAACCTAGCATCCATATTCTAGGTATGTCATCATAGGCGACTATTGGTCAAGAATGGATACATTTGATCAATTTGGGAGAAATGGATGTTATAGTTAGGAAAAATTTATCAATGAAAAATGGATGAACGTTAGGTAAAATTTTATGAACATTTTATGAAAAGTTGCAAAAAAAAAAGATTAACATTACGGTAGTTAAAAATTCAGCAAAACAAATGGACATCGGGTAAAATGGATGCTTTTTTGGTGAAAATAACAGATCTGCAAGCTCATGTGTCGCAACTCGACAATCTGCTATTTTCACAACATGCCGTACAACTATAAGGTATATAGGGTTTAAGTGGTTAACATGGAAGTCACAGTGTTTGCAGCCTATGTTTTTTTTTACTCTGCCTCTGAAACGAACAATCTTGTGCATCGATACTGTCCCTCTAGGCTCCCAGTAGCCTGCTGGATGCCCTGGAGCAGCACTTGGCCTCTTTAGAGGGAAAGAAAGTCAAAGACTCCACAGCGGCCAGCAGGTAGGATTCCTTCTGCCTGTCTCCTGATTCCAGCTATGTATGTGTTGCAGTGTAAGAAGATGCTTACTGTAGATGATCCTCCTAGGTCAAGCTCGCTTAGTTTTAAACGGGTTCTGCGCTCCACTGCATTAAACCAATGGACCACAATGAAAACAAGCCTCCTGGGGCTTTTTATGCTATCGTTTTGGCATAACCTTTGACTTCACCACTTGTACTGTTAACAAACTTAATAAAGTAATAAAGTAACCAACCAATAGATCTATCAAAATGCACTCCATGTAGAGAAAAGCAACTATGTTGGGTTCATAAGTTGCCTCAACACGGGTATATAGTAGCAAAGTCCAATTGTAAACTGCATCTTTTTTTTAAAATAAATCCTGCCGTGCTATTACTGGTCTCGCAAGCATATAAAATGTGTTTCCTCAATACCCCCGAATGACCCCCTTTTTTTTGTTGTGTTATTTCTGCATTCCCCCGTCTGTGTTGATTCAGGGCTAGCACCCTCTCCAACGCTGTCTCCTCTCTGGCCAACACGGGCATATCTTTCACCAGAGTGGACGAGAGGGAAAAACAGGCCGCCTTAGACGAGGAGCAGCTTCGCCTAAAATCACTGAAAGTACGTACGTCTTCCTCCTTCAATGTGCCTACACTGCAAAATCCGGAGTGTCGAGTTCACTTGGAGGGAAGTCTGCATTTTTACAGTGGAAATTCCTTTAGACTGAGTGTGCACCCTCAGACTGGCTAGACGGCGTCCAGCAAGCACATGTACTACCACTTACCTTGAATGACATTTTCTGTGCTGCTGTTTGCTGAAGCATGTGTGAGCCATGGTAGTCCGGCAGCCGACAGCAGTGTTGTTTTTGGCAGCAAATTTTGATTTTAGTTTCAGTCATAGTCTCTTGAATAGCTTTCATTTAGTTTTAGTCACCTTTTAGTCACCTGGAATGTCTTGGTGTTAGTCTAGTCGACTAAATGGAGGATCACAAGAGACCCCAATAAAAAAAATTGCTCAATACCGACAGCCGGTCGGCAAGTGGATTCATGAAGGTATGTATATAGACACTATTTTAGGCCAATAAAAAATACTACATACCAAGTTTCTCACCCGTACAGCTCGACTGCCGGACTATGGAGGGGTGGTTGGGTTAGTCGGTGTTGAAGTCTGTTGAGGAAGTTGTGGCCACAGTCCTGTCCCTTGTGTTTCCTGTTTTCTTTGGCCGTTTTAGCCTTTGTTGGGTCTGTACTCTTGAAAGGTTCTAGAGGTGTGTAACAACCTGTAGTTGCCGACTACATTTTGTTCACGTCGTGGAAGGTTAAACACAGCTGAGGGTTTTGACCTTAAACGTTCCGTTTTCATTCTGTGTGGAGGTTAACTGTGCAGGAGAGCTGTCCGTGCTAGAACACGGCTCAAACCTAAACAAAATGCCAGAATTATTAATGTCGCCTTCCGAAGTGAAGTGAACGTGAATATGGCCTCCTCTCCTTTAGAAGATGACTGCCTTTCTCTATAATTGTGCAACACTATGCTGATTGGTAACTCAGAGTTACTGTAAATGTGGTGGTTCTCAAACTTTTCAGGCTGGCGCTCCCAAAATCACATTTGAACTGGGGACCCCACCCTGATAAGCACTTGGAATTGTAGGAGTTCAGTTGAGAAGATATTATATTTAGTTTATTCAAATGCTAGCGATCTGCAAGCTCACAA
>OOFJ01079140.1:0-11857 GCA_900323375.1 Benthosema glaciale
GGGGGGTTCTTGTTTCCTGAAAGGGGGGGTAGGGGTGTAACAGGAATGTCAGGTTAATATGGAGCAGGATTCAGCGAAGCGAAGTGTACGGAGGCGCAATGAGGGAACAGTCAATTATACATTTTCCATACACAACTTGTGTTATCGATAATGTGTCCACTGTCCAGGCCCATAGGTTATTATAACATATTAGACTTGTTAGTGCAGAGTTGCTGTAAGTGCGTTATGTGGCAACATGCAAATAAACACAGACCCATTCCAAAAACTTGATAAAAAGAAAGATTTAATCTTTGCAGCAGTTTCCAACAGCATGGTCAACATACATCATGGTTTACAACCCCCTTTTAAGTGGTTTATCTTCCACCAAAATACACTGAACTCACCAAGGGCAAAAAAACAACTGATAAGGAAGTTTCCATGGTCATAACAGTCAGCTCGCAGGTCCGTTTGTGGTACATTTAACAATGTCACCAACATCTGAGTTGTCTCCATTTTGCAGTGGATACGTACGTTTCAAACTCAGAAACCCCCCTGAGAGCAACTGTCACGTTCCTCTGAGTGATCACATTGTCTTGAAAAAACAAACAGACAAACAAAAAAAAACATTTGACATACGGTATGGTCTCCCAGATAGCTTGAAAAGAAACTTTGACATGAGGCAAAAAGTTTCAATATCATCAGAAAACAGAATTCAGAATAACCATTTTTTTGGACTGACCATCACTAGAAGGCAATGCAATGAACACAATGGATGTAGTGTAAAAGTGACCCTTAAAAGTTGTCATACTGTTAAAAGGCTAAACGCAATTTATTAAATCGATAAAAGCATCTGGATGTTGCATTTAGTCATCTTATATATTTATACAGGTATGGTCCCAGTGCCACACAACCAGCTTTGCAACTGGTCAACGCAGATGTGGCCACGTGAACAAAATATTTCACATGAACAAGTGATCAAACATAAACATACGTGCATGAACAGGATGTTTAACCCTTACATGTACATAGTACATACATACCATATGTAGAGGTGGACCGCTCTATATTGGTACAGGTACACAAAGAAACATATAATAGCGTAACTAAAACACAAACAGTGGAAAGCATGTCAATGTGGAATGCCTTTAGTTAGATGTTCACAGGAACGTGGGATTAAAAAAATAAACGTTTTGACATTTTAAGCATGTCCAAAGAAAGCTTGCAAAGTTCAGAGACTACGTCATCTGTGCATTTACAATGCCTGTCAGTAGTTCTAGCACTGAAGTTAACCACTTGAACCCTATAGCATCCCTAGTGTAGGGCTAAAATAACACCTCTACAAGGCTTGTAGATCCGTTCTATTTCCGTTACACATGCTGGAGATAGGTAACGCATTGCCATTTGTGTTGCAGATTCCTTTTTTGGGGTGGCCAAAAGCACATCATTGTTGAGTTTAAAGGTAGTTGAAATTGTTGATTAATTTGAAAACTATAGCTGTAATTAAGGTGGGTTCAGCACCTTAACGTTTGAATAAACTGTGCTCATCCAACTATAAATGCACCAGAACTCCATATATGGGCATAAAAGGGACACAGACAATATCTGTGTGGGGGGTGCATGCATTTCCAACTTAGGCCAGTGCCAAATGCACCTCTGTAGAGGCTCCAACAGGCACCGCTCTAGTTATTCTTAATTATTGATAAACCTAAAAGTGGTATTATTATGGTCTAAATAAAACATTGCAGACCACCAGTATGGTCCTTGAACCACTTTTAACGCTACCTACTTAGGCCTGATTCACACTGGCAGCCAAATCTAGCCTGAATCAGATCTGAGCCACTCACATGACTCATTTAAACCAATAGGATTTCAATCCTGAAGTGACTCAGATCTGATTCAGGCTGGATTTGGCTGCCAGTGTGAATCAGGCCTTAGTGAACTGCAGCTCCCCACCGGTCTATGGCCCCCTTCATTTCCCCTCTAGTCTATACTAGACATCTTTGCAGGAAAATAGCTGATCTACAAGCTGCTCTAATGACCAGAAAAGGGACGCAGGGATCAAGTGGTTGAGTTGTGTAGTAGTCAGATAAAACAAGTTACACTGGGACACATTTGAAGCTGCCTTTCCGATAAAAACATACATCACAAAACAGCAGACAGCTGAAAGTAAAAAAACAAACAAACAAATGCTATTTAAATAAATAAAGCTTTCTGTACATCAGATAAGCACGGATGCATTGTCATCATACATACAGATGGGTGGTTGCAGCGTGTCATGGTGGTTTAACGATTGGCATCAACGCTGATTCAACAACAAAGCACTTATGTGAGAGTGAGATACAGATTTTTTTAAAAAAAGCAAAAACAATCACATTTAGCTCATTAGCAAATAGAAATGTTAAAGACATCAGGCTCAAGTTTTGTTGAGTGCAGGTGTAAACAGTAAATAAGGCTGAAAAATATCTCTAGAAAATAAGTTGTAAAAACTACTCCTTGCTCTCGGACTGGGTTCTTTCCCTGGTTTAAGTTTCGGGTTTCATCTGAACAGGTACTTTACATTTTAAGACAACAGTATAAAATATATCTATACACATATAGTATATAATTCCTATATATAATTTATATATTCATCCTTTGGTTATGGAAAGAACCCAATAATCTATGCTGTTCAAGTAAGACTGATTATGGAAAAGAAAAGCGATCAGATAAATACATATGGAGAGCACATGGTTATGTTGCCTCCTATGAAATAATGTATCTTTGAGGTTTGTGAAGCTACCCTGAGGCAGTATTCCACAAACGTTGGGATAAATAATATTTACATACATCTATGTTTACTGTTGTGTGCATCAATGACGACCAATAGAAACGCATTTTGCATTTATATTTCCTTCCCCAGCTGCATGAGCAGTTAAAACCCATTATCAAGACTTCCCGTCTACTGTTCTGCCATACCGTTTGTTTGAATTACAAAGAAACTCCGCATTGTTGTTGCCATTATTATTTCACAAATAATACAATAAGAATTCAAAGTGTGCTGTGCGCACGCAAGATGTGACGTTAGGTCTGACACAAATCTGCAGTCACAATAAGTTAGGGGAAAGAATGAACAGCTCCTAACACAAAATGACCATGATGACCGTTTTGGCTTCTTGGGATACAGTTGGATAGGTTTCAGAATGCCATTGCGCGCGCACAAGTGCACACACACACACACACACAACGGGTAACAAAATGTTAGCGTCTGAGGTTTACAAAGCCAGGTTGGACCCACTGAATACTTAGGTTCCGGTGAGCCACCCACTGGGGGGGAGGGGGTGTGGAGTGCCAAGTGGTACAGGATATGGACTGAGTGAATTTGGGCGATGAGGATGTTGGGAGACAAAGATGAGGGTGGGGTGGTACAGAGCTGGCCTAATCCTGAAGCAGGCTTTCCTCGGACATCCACCCCGAGGAGTACATGGGCTGTTCACGGCGTCTGGAATACTTGAGCTGCAGCAGGTCTCCCACCTCGCTGATGGCCTCCAGTGCCTGCAGACGGAACGGGATGGACATTAGTGATCCTGAACCTATAGCCGGCCTTCAAATTTGGCCCATTATGGAAAGAAGACGCATCTTTTCACATTGACCCATGGGGGAGAGCATGAGACAAATAGAAGGGTACAGCGTAGCATGCCTGATAAATTAGTCTAGGGGAACGCAAAAGACGAACAAGTTTTCTTTTAGCAGGTTTCACGATAAAAGCCCTCATCATCCCTGGCGCTTAGCCTTTAATCATGTCTGGAGCGATACAAGCAAAGAGTAGAAGGAACTCTGGAGAAAAAGGTGCACAGAGAACTCATTGCAGAGAAACCACAACTGAACAGAGATTCCTCCACTCCTTTTCCATCGGAGACTGTATCTGCAGCATTTCATACACTGCTCAACACCTGGAAACAATTTACCTTCCCTCCTGACCTTTTTTCTGATTCCACGGTTTGAGAAGGGGGGAGAGGGGGAGAGGGGGAAAGAGAGAGAGAGAGAGGGTGGGTTTCCAAAGACGGAAAAAGCGGCTCCTCGTAGCGTTCAACAAAGTGAAGCTGATGCCCTTTAAATGGACTATTAAAATGGTGTTGACATACTCCTCAGTGAGATGAATGAAGTGTCTTTGGAGAGACAGAGCGGCCCAAATAAAATCTGTCTGTCTGAGCCATGCTGTAATATTTACAGAGCTATCAGCGTTCCAAGATCTACTATAATAAAAAAGGACATATTGGATGCCTGTATTGTTGCACACGCACATACACACGCACACCCACACACAAAACTAACCCAAACTGCTGAGAAGAAAACGTCATTCTCACCAGTGTAGAGTAGCGAGTCCAAACACATGATGGTCCATGGATCAAACGCATGCTCTCATGTCATGTCAAGAGTAATCAAATCCATTCTTTTAATGGCTAAAGTGGGTTTCGTAACAATATTCCACAAGATCCTGAGATGTCTTCCATTTTTCCTTAAATACCAGCCTTATCTGATCTCCATATATGCCTATATTTTGCCTGGCGTATCGGTTGGATCAGCGGTTCTGAACTACCATCTATTTGACCGACGCAAGACCAGACACGGCACTCCCACGGGTCCTCTGTGATGCTGGCCACGTTTGAAGTCGGCCGGTTCGTGACATACATGAACTAAAGAGAGACACACTTATTGCTGGTTATTTATTTATAATGTCGGTAGAGAAATTGGACCTTTTATGGTTGGCGCTTTTGTTGAAAGCCATTGTTGATTAAAAGGAATTGGCTAAGCCTCTATACGATGTCAAATATACATGACAAATATTAAACCTAAAAGCTGTTGCCTTCCAGTAGTGGAACTACAGTAGTGGCTTCAAACTAAATGTGTACAGCTCACATCATCCACAGAACAATGTTATTTTTTACCTCTCCTAACAGCGAACAGAGAGAGAGAAACAGAGAGAGAGACATATAGACAAGCAAACATCGACAGAATGACCGATGTGGGAAAGATTGTAAGATTGCTGCTGCAGATACACAGGTGATGGTGAACACCATCGCACCGATTAAACGGGTGACTCACCGTGTCGAGCATATGTCTGGTGTGGGCGGCCGACACGCAGAAACGTGCCCTGGACTCGATGATGGGCGTGGCGGGGAAGCCAACCACCACCGTGCCAATGTTCCTCTTCAACATTTCCCTGCCAAACGCTCTGCAAAACACATTGGACGAATGGCAGAACTTTTTTCAGAAGTTTTCATTCTCACTCCCTGGCCCTGACACACCCATCCTTATCGCCCTCTCTCTCTTTATGTATGACTCAGCTTAAGTTATTATGTTCTGTTAATATGAAATGACAGTGGCTAGCCGCCGTCCTAAAGTTCAGTAATAAAATAATCTGAAACGTGCTTAGATGAGGTTGGCTCACATAGCGGGCATTTACCAGTTGCTCTTATACAGGCAACTTGTGACACCGTACAAAATGGGATGAACCTTAGTCAATCTACAACAGGGTAATTGGTTAAGTGAATAAGAGTCCCAAGAAAACAAGTTAACTTAATCAAAGTTAGACTTGACTACAAAATAACATGCTTAGCATCTGTGGATGAGTATAAAGCATACATCTACATCAATCAAAATTACATAATGGACACAAATTCGGGCTTCAGAGACACCTACCCTATTTTTGCAGGCATATAGAGCATCATGGGTACAACTGGGGAGTCTTCGTTGCCATAGATGATGAAGCCTGCCTCGTCGAGTTTTCTGCGGAAGTAGGTGGTGTTCTCTGACAGCTGTTTGAGGCGATCAGCACCTGGACAGGATAAAAAGAGAAGAGCTTAAAAAGAGGAAAAATGGCTGCTCTCTAACAGCAGCAGATCAATCTGTGTCTGGAAGAAGAATCTGAGATATTAGGATTGTAAAAAACTCTGTTCCCATAGACAGTGTAAGCCAAGGCGTCAAAAGACAATCTCGGCAGCGAATGAGTTAATTAAAAAAAGAAAAGAAAAAAGAAACGACGAACGCGGGGCAGATGGGGACTCGCGGACGGCCTAAAAATGTCCTAAAATAACAGATCTACAAGCTCATTGTTACCTTGTAGATCTGTTCTTTTGACAAGTGACACCATCATGCTAAGGGGTATACATTTAGCTTTAGGAATTAATGCCTTGTAAAAAGTAGCACACTGTGCACAACTCAGTTGACAATGACATAGAAATTTGTAAAAAGGGGAAAGGAAAAAAAAGGAAGAAAATACCTATGCTGCTTGCCTTTGGAGACAAACTGCAAGTTAAAAGGTCAAGAGTGGGGTGAAACTAAACATGCTTCAATCCACATCATGTGCTGCTCAGTCACAACGGCATATTGGCGCAGATTGCTACACTCAAAAGACCTCACATTGCCATACATCTGGAGATACCATCTTATCCAAATAAATAAGCGCTTGGCTCAAAGTGCCAACAACAACCAACATCTGCTGGGCCGTGTTGAAATCCACAACAGAAACATGATGGCTTCAAAGCACCCTGAGACACAACAAAGTCTGAAATCATCGCTGTCGGGCAGAAACCTTGTATCTCCTCCATATGTCATCTTTTTATGTTTTTACATAACATATCAATGCCTTATTTTATACTTCACTGTGTGTGCACCGTGTAATGCAAAAGCAGATCTACAAGTATTAATAGAATCTTGTGACTAGATATCTACAATGGGTTGATAGTTTTTTTTTAATGAATTTCTTTCTCATTTCCTAAAAAGGTTTTGGACATACAAGGTTTCTGGCTGACTGCTACGGAATGATATTCATCCAGATGTTTTCAGTTCAGGAATCCAAAGTGATTCTCAGCACTGAGTGATCAGATTAAAAAAAGAAAAGAAAAGAAAGAAGGGCAGTAAGTTCTGATACACTTGCTTTTCAAATGCTTTGGGTTGGGCATTCCTTTCATATTGGGCCTGTGCTGAGGAATGCCCTTGCCATGTCGTATCCTTATGTCCTGTCCACATACTTGACTGATGTGACACTTCAAACGACAAGAAAGACATTTTGATGTCGGCCCGTGCCTGGGAACCACCAACCGGGCCGCTCCTTAGCTAGTCAAAACGTTGCGGTGCGACGTTCGCGCGGGGATCAAGGATCGTCTGTCGCTTCGGCTTCGCGTCAGCGACTTCAAAGGCTGCTGTATTTCAAACACTGACTGGGCTGTAACCAATCACGCTGTCACTGTTACTCTTCCACTAGGAAAACCTGTCAAGCCAGGATGCAATGCAAGGTCAGCCGTTATGCCCCCCCCCCTGCCCCCCCTCCCAATCCCGTCCTCAGAGAGTGGCCTGGAAAGAGCTGATGGATGTGCAGACACTGACTGTAGAGAGAAGGACGGAGGACCTGGAGGTTGTTTCTGAAGCACTGACACCGGTTCAGAAGTTTATTCTGCTGCTGAGTGGTAGAAAACAGGCCTGGAGGAGTCACAGTGTGGAGGGGGGGGACTGGGATATGATCTTATAATATCAGCATTCTAGGGGCTGCTACAGCTCTGAGGCCTGTTGGGAGTTAAGGGGGAGCCACCCCCATGGAACAACAAAATCTCACAGTGACCTAGTGTGTGTGCGCAACAGAGATAAATAGATGAACCCAACAGAGTTCGATCTCTGGCCCTCAGTGCCATGCCGCTTTGTACCCAGCTGGAGGGCGCAAGCACGCACACGCGTGCGCACGCATGCACAAACACCCCCATCTGAAAGCCATAAAGGGAGTGTGGGAGAGTCAACACAGCACCACTTCAAGAGCTTCAGTCATCTTGGGTCTGAAACGAGTGGTAGGGAACAATCCACCCACCGGCTACTAGTATGAGAATGGCATGCCGGGAGTCTAGCGCTGGACAATACTGTATATACTAAATGTGCCATGTTGCTTTTACTTTAACCTGCATCATTTAGAGGTCCGCATTCAGGGAATAAACACACACAATAAGTGATAAGTTGCTGAAATATGCATTTAAGGACCCTGACTTAAGTAGTGTGGTATTACAAGTAGGCCATTAAGCCTAGAGTTGCTCAAAGTTTGGAGCAGGCCCCTCAAAAGGTGATGCAGTACAGTCAGTGCATTTTCCCAGGGTCCTTCAGGCTGTGGTGTATGTATGAATCACATGAGTTCTCTGTCCCTAAACACTTCGGTATCACATCTGCCAGTTGATCATTGATAGTAGCTCTTATCACTCAGCTGCGAATGATTACACAGGTAAACAACCACGTTATCAGTATGAAAACAAAGTACAAACGTAGCAAGGCTGGCACCCGTTTACAAAAAAAAAATTGAAATACATGATGTCACAGGACAAAGCCAACCAATGGTATTGTCCGAAAAACTGGAGTGTTAGAATAGAATGATGACATATTACACACATTCAAATCACTGGTTAATGACGCCATCTTGTGGTACAGATGGAAAACCACACGAGGCGGTGCCAGGCACCATGTGATCCCACATGAACAGACACTCTCCAAGTGACCCAGAAACTAGGGGTAAAATGTAGGACAACAATGCCGACTGGCTTCCATCCAAAAGGGAACATAATGGGGAGAAAAGCCTGTTAAAGAACAGGTCCTGCAATCGAGCACCAAACACTGACTGCGACCCTAAATTTCACATGACTGGAGGGGCAGAGGGTGCCTAACCTAGACCATGTACACTGTACAGTATTGCACTATGACCACTGTGTTCAGATGAATGCAACATCCATCATCCCACACTGACCGCATGTCCCTAAAAGATTCAACATGTAAAAGAAAAAAAGGAAAAACCATGGCTATTTTCCCTGCCTTCGTGCTTATACGAGTTATTTCTAATGTAAACACTTTTGGTGCACACACTGTGCAGACTGCAGAGGATATATGGATGTGTAGCTAATCTGCTGTCCTGTACACTGAGACAACCTGTCAAAACTTGGCTAATACAACAATAATACATTGCAGTGGTTTTCAGCCAGTGGTTCAGGGATCACCAGTGGTCCTGGGCCTGGCTGCGATTCCAAGTGGTCCCCAGCTAAATGATGGGGAGTTGGTACCAAATGGAACCCTTAAGATCTTTAACTGGGTAAAAGTGTAAAATAAAAAATAAATTTTCATTTTACTTTCTGAATAGTTATATTTTGTTCTTTATCAATGTTAACCCGTTATCTCTCCCAATTGTACCAACATACAGCATGGAATTGTGGACAACATCTTAAGTTTGGGATCTGAGAGGATAAATCTCATCAAATGGTCGTCCATGGATCAAATGCTGAAAAAATATAATGCCTTAAACGGTTGAAAACCAGTGATCTATTGCATCCGTTCAGTGATTTCTCTCACACTCCACCATTCATCCTGCTTACCCAGTGTGGTGCCATCTTCTCCCATGATGATCCTCATGGAGGTGATAATCTGCTGAGCCACAGGGGGCGACATGGAGGTGGCGTACAGGGCACTGTGGGAGTGGCTCCGCAAGTAGTCAATCAGCTCCTGTTATGAGAAATCAACACGTTTTAAATCTCATTAAGACCTGAAACCAATGTCTTCTAAAAATCCTGACCGTTTTCTGAAACACCTGAAAACCATCATCATCAAGTCCGCTTTCCAGGCACCGCTGAGTTGGACTGGACTCTCAATATGGCTTTCTTCCACCGGGAACGGTCCATGGCCATCTCATGGTCGATGCCATCTACAAGCTTGTAGATCTGCCATTTTTCAACAGCTAAAGTTAAAAATAATGGTTAAAGTGGTTAAAAGCTATAACGTGATCGATGCGTCCATCTGTCTGGAGATTCTAGAGCACTTTGTGCTTCAGTATGTTGACAAGCTTTTCATGGATATGCTGATTTTCCTTTCCAGCTGTATTTGGCACCTGCTCACAGAGCCAAAACTACTAGAAATTGGTGTACTGACCATGGTATTACTGTGCTTAACTGACAAGCCAACTGGCCTGACCCGAACCCCTACAATCTAGGTTAGAATCTACGTTGTATTGTCAAGAGGAAGGTGTGAAACATAAGACTCAACAAAACAAATGAGCTTACAGCTGTTGAATTTTAACGTAACTTTGACAAAAAATAACCATACAATGACGTGTAGTGTGTTGGATACTTTGATTACCTACTCACAATGGCGTTTCAAGTCTCTGCAAGTCGAGTTTCATACCTTTCAACCTTCTGAGGAATCCAATGGCTTCCTCAGAAGATCTAACAAACTACATTATGCTTTGGAATATGGTCAGCACTCGGGAGTAATGTCAAGTACACGTCGAGACATACTAGTCAATGGCTAAACGTGACCAATAGTGCGTATCTTCTAAGACAAGACAGTAAAGACGGATAGGAAACTAACTAGGAACAGAAAAGTGGGAAGACATGCAAAACACATCTCAGAAATCCAACCTTGTGGTTGTTATGTAGTATGTATTTACTGGCTGAGCCAGAAGGGGGCACCAGAGTATTAGTAAAAATAAAAATATCTGTAATTAGACAGGGATGAATTTGTAGATATGGAAACAGTTCAGTGCATCTGTGTGTGATCAGATCAGACTCAAGTCTGATATATAATTGATATAAATAATTAACTTTTATTTTATTTTATTTTTAAGTACTATATCTTGGCAAACAGAGGATGCCATGGCAAACATTTGCTGGCTAAAATGTTTCATCTCACAAAAAAGGGCACCAGTGAGAAGATGATGCTTGAAAGGTTTCTATTAGTTAAGCCTGCCTTTCAAATATTAGTGGTGAGGCAAACATATGTAAACATGTTCTTCTTATTGTTCCTTTTGTTCCACATTTCAAATGCAGCAGTTTGAATACAAACTGAAACCTAAGTTCATATTGTTTCATCAAAACAGGAAGCAAAGCTTCCCCTTATTTATGGGAAACTGTGAATTACTGTGCGCTGCCTGGACATGACGCAGAACAGCTAGAGGCAGTGAGAGGCAGTGATGATGAGTCCCGGGATGCAGGGAGGGTCTTTTAGATGAGTCCCACTTCAGCGACGTTAGGAGTCATATTTACCGTAGTCAGTCTTACAAATTGACGCATTTAACTCCCATTTCAATTTATAATGTCGTTATATTCATGTATCTGAAGGAAATTGACACAATTCCAAATCTGAAAACGTTTTTGCAAACAACAGTGCAAAGTATGCAAAGAGAACAGTAAGCAAGTGTCCGTGGATAAAACAATTTACCGCATTTTATTTTCACGATGTTTTTCACGTGGATTATTTTTTACTCTACATGCTCAGTACAGTAGTGCATCCCGTGCATGCAGAGGTTGTTGCTTGAATGCATCCCTGAACTATAAACTGCATTCTTGGATGCAGGATGCAGGCTATTTATATCACTGTAGAGGTGCATGTCTCTATCACGAGTAACAGGAACAAATTTATTTAATTGCGTTTCATCTTCTCCTAACTAGTTTGCCTGACCCACATTTAGTCTGGGAGGGGACTAGACAACAGGGGTGCAACAGTTAATCAAACGAATCGATTAAATCTATTATTCAATGTATTATTTTAATAAAATCATTAATACAGCTGTGATTGATTTTTTTCCCCTGTTTCAAAAATATAAAATAGCAGATCTACCCCAGTCCGCCTCCCTGCTGAGCAGATCATCCAGTAGGACTCGCTAGCATAGTGAGAAGGACACAAACCCCTGCTGGTTTCGCGCTCACAAACACCGACAATTCGGTTTGTTGGACGTCTCGAACACGCCGGAAGCACGGCTGCCAGGAAATCGGACGCCACCACACAGAAACCAATTATATGGAAAATAACCTGCAGCACAACATCCTCTGGAAATGCTACCTGTTAAAACCAGTGATGGTTGTGTGAAGAGGACGAAGGGAGGACA